>JAWQFJ010002632.1:229109-283013 GCA_034096865.1 Theodoxus fluviatilis
ATACGCATCAAAAATGGATTTAGATCCACGACGAGATTTATGATACAACACAACAGTAATGCAATGCTGTGTACAGTATTTTTCTCTCCAAGAATCCGGCCGGGTGCGGACTGGACTCTCTGAGAAAGATTTAGACCAGCCGCCCGCCACACGTGACAAAAAACAAACAAATCGAAATCACACATAATTGCACGAATGGTCAGTGAATATGCAGATAATGCACTTTTGCTTGAGAATTCCTTCTTTCTGTGTCTCGGTGCGTAGTAGATGTACATAGCCACATCAGTTGTTTTTTGAGGATCTACTCCTTCTATTAAATGAACATTGTTCTCCTAGACATTGTTCTTTAGATACCGCTTACTATATTTCATTCTAAGTTCACAATAGAGAGGGCAATATAAGAGGAAATGTTCTTCGTCCTTAGTTTCTGTACACAATGCGCACTTATTGTCTAAATGCTGTCGGTTTGTATATTGTGGATTTGTCTGCAAATCGTTGATTCCGAAGTGGACTCGCACAAATGAATCACCAAAATGTTTAACAGTAAGACTAGACAGATATTCTTCAATGCCAAAGTGATATTTAAGTATTGAATACCAGTGGTATCTGGCACTAGTTGTACATTTTTCGTGCCATGTTTGGTAAATGCAGTATTTTTGTCTCTGCTTGAATTGTTTTTAAAAGGCCCTTTTGTTTGTAACTCCGTCGTTCATCCATACATAAAGCCGACTAACATGTGCAGGTTTTGCTATGTTCAACCCAGTTATGCTTATGTGCAACTTTGGAGTTTTTCAATACGAGTTATGCCTGTTTGCGGTGTCGAGTGGATGGCATGATGGGGAGCCTGGGCCAATATCTGACAACCCTGGTGATGTATTAAACAGACAGGATATCTACCAAGATCCACCTAGACCATGTAATTTGGTGTCCGTGTATCTAACCCTAGTATTTTCTTGCATTAGCTAGGCCCCATATCTCTGATCCATAGAGCAAAGTCGACTGTTCTTGTGCGTCGAAAAGCTGAAAGTACACTTTTGGATCGAACGTGTGCAAGTTCCACATTGCCTTTCAGATATTAACAACCTTTTGTTTTCTCTCTGTGCCTTGATTGTCAGTACAAGTATTCATCGATAATCTAGTGGAAGAAACAATTCCGAGGTACCTATAATTGTTGACTACTTCAATATTTCTATTGTCGAGAGACCATTTTTCGCCTTGCGCTAGGTGACCACCCTTACAAAGGACCATAACCTGTGTTTTGTCTACGTTGATCTTCAGACCTAATCATTAAGATACACAGGCTAGGTATCTAACTTGTTTTTTTGTCAGCTGGGAGAGGGAGAAAGGGGGGCAATGTCATCAGGAAAAACAAGGAAGTAGAGCTTTTTCATGCATGGTAGGAGTTGGACGCCATGCTTCCCATGCATACGGACATGATCAGTCACGTAGTTCATGTAGAGAGAAAAAAATGCAAACTCTCCAAGGTTCCCTGTTTCACGCCGACTGGGCATTTAAAGAAATCTGAGAGACCAGTTCCATCGAATACACGGGTTACATTGGCATACATGGCTTGTACCATCCTGATAAACTTTGTGGAGAGACCCACAGTTTTAAGGGCACCCCAGAGCTCTTCACGATTAACCGAGTTGAAAGCCTTTTCATAGTCTATGAAGGCTACATACAATTTTCCACGTCGTCTGCCATACACATTTGTTGGTATCATGGGATACAGGGTGTATAATATATGGTCAATAGTCGAGTATTCCATTCTGAAACCAGCCCGTTTATTGCATATTTTGTTTTGGCATTTCGCCCAGAGGCGCAAACGACGTGTCAGGATGGATGAGACTACCTTGCTGAGTGTATGAACTTAGCAAGCTTGTACTCCGGTAATTGTTGGGGTCCATTCTTAATCCCTTCTTGAAGAGACCACTCCTTTGGGAAATATTGCATTTCGAAGAGAACGTTAAACAGCCCTTTCAAGAAAAGCCCTGTCTTGTCGCAGTTGCTTTATCTCCTGGGATATCATCTAAACCTGGCAATATCCCAGGTTTGATTTTGTGTATGGCCACTTTCATTTCCTCCAACGTTATTGCTTCGTCGAGCTCATCAACACTTTGGACTTGGCCGGCAATTTGAGTATTATTTGTTTCAATAAAAACTAATAAAATTACATTGTAACAAATGTTCAAAGTGAGCTTTTCATGTACCCACGTCGATGTCGACATTGGGAGGTGCTCTGGTCATGGTGTGTCATACTGATGTCCAAAATATTCTTGAATCCCTCAGGTTGTCAAGAAGAGTGCTTCGGAAAAATAGAACATGGCTTCTTATCTTCCCGCGTATGAAATGTTTGTATATATTTCTGGTGCTTACATACTTAGCTTCGTTTGTGAGAAGGGATCTGCACCGTCTATTTTTTTAATCAAAGAACTCTTTGTTTCTTTTTTTGCATCACGACACTCTCGATCAAACCCATTCCGATCGTCTTTTCGGGAAGAAAGAGTTGCTGACCAGGATGTCTTTCCTCATGCATTCTGCACAGGATAAAACGGTAGAACTGAACCATTGGAGCGCTGCTTCTATGGAAGTGCCGATACAGTCAGATTAATCCTCTGTTCTCTGTGCGAACTGAGGGGTTTGGATATTCTGATGGAATAAATTTGCCTTGTCAGTATCCCACCTTACTCTGGAGATGTACACTGGTTAGGGTAACTCTCTGCGCATGTGGGACAGGGAGGCAGGCAACAGGCTGTTAAGGCCTTCGCACACGAGGCAATGGCGGGGGACGCGTTGTCGTCACTTCCGGAGTTATTTGTAGAAGCCACGTGCTTTCAGCCATGTTGGTAGGAGGCGAGCGCTGTCTGCTAAGCTGTGCTACGGGAGACGTGCAACCATGCCGACTTCTTGCTGCGTGAAAAATTGTTTTAACAACCAACAAAAATAAAATTTAAGAGGAGTCAAACGCTCCTACTACTTTATAGGCCTACCATCAGAGAAAACCAATCAAGGTCCGATTGTGCATAGGGTGACTAAAGTTGGACGAAGAGAATGGAAAAAGAAGATTTACGGAATAGATCTGATCTTTCGAGACAAACACCCGGCGATAATCAGCAGACATCTCCCACGAATCCTGCTACGAAGAATCGATAGACTTCCAAAGACCTATAATTCTTTAACTCTTCCAACGTGTACAACAATTAAATATGTCCATGGCCCTCGTTGGCGGAGTGTTCCTCCGGATCAAGTTGGTCCTTCGTCAGCTGGTATGGATGGATGGATGGGTGGATGGATGAAATTTTACGGGTTATCAGCCTTTGTAGGCTACGTAAGGCCACCGAGCACAAAAACCACTAGAGTAGTTCCGAGTCAGCGCAAATCAAGTCACGATGACCCTAGTTATTCGCCTCTTTCGAATCGCGATGGATGGATGGATGGATGGATTGAGTTTTACGGCATATCAGCCTTTGTAGGCTATGTAAGACCATCAAGCACGACAATCGCTAGAATCGAGCAAACGGAAATCAAGTCACGATGTATCTAGTTATTCGCCTCTTACGAATCGCGAAGGGAGTGACGCAACTAACTCTATTTATTTTAGATGTTGGTTTCTTGGCACAGCCAGCTTAAAATTACCATGTTGGAGCAGATAAACAAATAAGAGAAAAGCGAAACGATCACTCGTGCACTGAGTTTTGATGCGTGACCGGGACACTTCCCGCAGTATATGTTTTGTTTGCTTTGTATGTAAGGTTTTAGCACTAGCTGTAGGTGCAAAAAGTGTCAGTTATTAATATAATTGGTGAATTTAGTTGTCATGAAACTTTGTTTTGTGCTTTAATGCCATTTTCTTGTCATAATCTTACACGTTACATTACGCCGAATGCGGGCAAGTTGATCATGCACTCATCGACTCTATGATCGTGAATTTTCTGTCCTCGCCTGACCAGGGAAACGAAAAAGTAAATTCAAGCCAGAACTAAACAGTTATCTGCTGCCACTCATTCGAGCTTTACATGAAACATTATATCACACTAGCTCGATCGTCTGCTGGCGTAGTGGCTACGGTTCGATCGTGTTCGTCTGCTAGGGAGGCCTATGTACGGAGTGGTTTGTTTACTTCTCTTCTGTGGGTTTTGTGCAGAAAGTATACGTGACAATAGTCTATTATGACTATTTTCGATTAGTTTTTTTATCTAATTAAACTTTTTGCATGCTTTAATGCCATCCTTTTGCCACACGCCGCACACGAACTGACAAAAATATCCCCCAATGGTAGAGCGCTATGACGCCTTTGCTCCACGCTCGCGAGATTGCCAGGGTAAAATCGCCTCGTGTCCGACGGCCTTTGCTGTGCACAGTCACTCGGTGAAGACACACACGCGGACGCATCCGACCGGAAATGCTCGTCATAGTGACGAATGATCTAATACCGAATTCTAGGGGAGGGGGGGAGGGGGGAGGGAGGGAAACAGACCGACAGACAGTCACAGTCACACAGACACTCAGTCACACAGACACACAGACACACAGACACACAATCACACAGACAGACAGACAGACAGACAGACAGACAGACAGACAGACAGACAGACAGACAGACAGACAGACAGACAGACAGACAGACAGACAGCAAACACAGAGACAGACAGCAGACACAGAGACAGAGACACACAGAGAAAGAGCGACTCTGCCAAGCTTTGAACCTGAAATCTTCAGCTTTGCACTCCTTTACCATGCCAAATTGTTTCATCTGCTGTCACTGTCTCCCTTTAGTTTTTCGGTTTGTTTATTACCGTGACGGTCATGTTACCATAGTGACATGACACCAGAGAAAAAGTCCCGTCCCTCGTCCCCAACCTCTGGCCTCCAGGGAATCACAGGAGCGTGCCACCGCTCTCGGCAGAAAGAGAGAGACAGAGAAAGAGAAAGAGAAAGAGAGAGAGAGAGAGAGAGAGAGAGAGAGAGAGAGAGGTGTACGTGTTGCTACAAAGAGATGAGTCGAGACACGCTCCTTGTAAGGAACTTCAGCGTAACGTAGGCTATTTGTGGTAATTGATCACGAAAAAGTATAGAGCTGGTCAGAACATGAGCAAGCTAAGTCACGCTGTCCGTATAGTTTGCCTCTTACGAATCGTGTAGGGGATACGGTGGATCAATTCTTACCCCAAACACACAGAGGGAGCGAATAGAAGCGACAGGTCTCAGAGTTTTCGCGGTCTCCCGCGTGCACTCGCCAAGTCTTCCCTCCTGAACTGTTTGGCAAAGGGAGGGAACAAATTAACATGATGAAAAGAGCACCTACTCATTTTTGGTTCGCGCAACAGCGATATCAAGGGAAATCCGTTGTTGCAAAAGCCATCAACTCACCTTGTGCCATGGAGCCGGACAGGAGTGTGATGAGAACAGGCACGAAGACTGGGCACACCTGGAAAAGCATCGTGTCAGCTCGAACGGCGACCTGGAAGTCAGGACCAAGCTACTTGCTCTTTGCGCCCTCTGCACAGACGCAGCGCGGAGGACGAAGGAGGAAGTAGTGATCGTCCCGCTACCACTTCAATACAAACGTAAACGGCTGCTCGACATCCTGTTCTGGCGCGGTTATCGGCCTCAGTTGGCGTCGTGAAAAGCCATGGTGCGGCGCGTTTGTTCGGCGTAGAATCTCGAGGGCTAGGCGTTGCCTAGGTTTCTCGCTCATTAGCCGTAGGTGAGTCTCGCTCGACTAGCCATCGAGGTGAGCCACTTGCCTAACAAATGCGCCCGTGGAAGCGTCTCCGTTCCCAGCGGCAGACAACCCGTGGCGTAGTTATCAATGCGTCTTTCTAAACCACGCATTTAATGAGCTGAGTGGATCCTTGCATGAGATTGGTCAGTGGGAATGGGGTTGCACGCGATTTGAAAAGAAGTTCAATGCATTCAGAAGTCGTGGTGTATGGTCATTGTCACGGATGGCTTGGCACGCCCAATTACTGAATTAATGAGTCAAGTGGAGGGAAGTAAAAGCTCCGTGCATTGCCTGCACTTTCGATGTGCTCGTACTTCGTCCGGGGTCGGTATTGTATACGGAAACCTGCGGAAACCTACGGAAACCTGCGGAAACCTTCGGAAACCAGAGATATTGTTATTGGATTATAGTAATAGAGTGAACAATATTAATTTATGTGTGGATGTTTGTATGTTTTGTATTCATTCTGGTTGAAGTTTATGTTTGCATGTAGGCATACAGAAAAAAGCACAAAAAAATCTGAAAACAATTATTTATTGTCACATAATTGATAATAACACATAAAGCATTCAAGAAAATAGTGCACAAAGTACACCACCATCACTCGTCATTATCATTAGATATTATCATCATATTCATGTTCTTTTTTTCTTTCTTCTTCCTATTTCTTCTTCCTCCTCCTCCTCTTCATCTTCTTCTTCTTCTACATACATAAGTACACAAAGTACACCACCATCACTCATCATCACTCGTCATTATCATTATCATCATCTGCTTCTACATACATAAGAAAAGCAGAGATTATGTTATTGGATTATAGTATATCTATATCTATATATAGTATATCTTCTTCTTCTTCTCACTCGGAATAATATAACCATTCAAGAAATTTCTCATCATCGTCCTGAACACTCCTGTGGCACTTCTTTTTCTTTGGCGTCTCTGTCCTCTCAAATCTTTTTCTTTTCAGCTGACCTATTTTCTTGCCCATCTGTTTCGGCATTCTTGACGTCTTTTGTCCGTCAGTGGATCGGCAGAAAGCTTCTTTTGCCGTTTTCAGAAACTTTGTCATGTGGCGCTCCTTCATCTTTTCCGTTCGCGCGTGCCAGGAGTTCCGCTCCACCTCAAAACGTCTGTATTCAGCTGTCAGTGTGTACTCTCCGGCTCCGTAAACGCTCGACGGACTTCCTTGTATTTAAATGTCGTTGACCAGTGAGTGAAGTGTGCTGATCATGTCACAAAGCTTCTTTTGTTTCCACTCAAACTTCTGTTTGATGATGTGGTTGGCGCTTTCAGCGTTGTTGTTTGTCCATTTTTTACTTTGTTTTGGAAGTCCTGGATTCTGCTGCACGCAACGCAGGTTTCCAACCAGCAAGGGTGTGACGTGCCTCTCTAGGTACTGAGCCGTGTCTGGTGTGCAAGGCAATGCCTTCATGGCGTCTTGTAGTTCAACGTCATCTCATGCTTCGTCCAGCAGTCCTCCTTGGCCGAAGATCTTGCCCAGGAAAGCATTCCGTTCCTTTGACGTCAGTCCAACCTTGTCTGTCAAGAAAGCCTTCAAGTTGTTTTGAATATGCCTCGTACAAGACAATCGCGGTGAACCAGGGAACGCCATCCGAATAGCGTTCACCAACGCTGCCTCTTCGTCCGAGCCGGTCACAACAGAGTTCCACTTTGCTCTGCAGCTGCCAACTGACCAGCGATGTGCTGGGAAAAAATGTACTTGTGTCAGAGTCATCATGAAGAAAGAAAGGGCCGAGATGAAGAGGGTAGTCTCCGGTGGATCGTCGCTGTACCGCAAGATACTTGAAAGTCGTAACTGTGACGTGACAGTAGCCAAGATTATACGTCTTGTCGATATGTAGAACCGTTGCCTCAGCTGACGGCTGGGGACAGCAAATTCTTGCTAGGTCTGCCATCTGCTCGTCTGTGAAGAAGATAATACATGGAGCCTGTTTGTGCTGCCGGACAATAAGGCGAACAAACGGTTCTGTCTGCTGCATCTCTTCAACGTTGGTGACTTGGTCTGCAAAGTTATTACTTTTTGATCCCAGCATACCTTGATCACTCTGTTTCTGTAGCCTCGCCTTACAATTCTTGACCTGTCGCATGTTGCGGACACTCTCACTCCTGTTGTACACATCAGCCGTTCTCATTGTCTTTAGATCATTTTATTCATAGCATATTTATTAAAATTTTCACCGCGTCGCTTGCTGTATAGAGTCATATTCACTTTTCGTTACAGCAGTGACTACATACGGAAATTCATGGAATGATGCCGGGGAATGATGCTGCTACAGTCAAAGTCTAAAAATGTAAACATGCAGTGGAGAATGCGTACCTCGCAATGAATACATCTTGTATCTTCTGTTTCTTTGTGAACAAACGCCACATGGATGCTGCACCCTATTATTCACGCGTCGTTGTTTTGGCATGATGGCCGTATGTATCAGTTTATGAATCTGAAAGCATTAAGCAATTATGAGTTTTAACCTTTAGTCAACATCATTATTGTCTTTGTCGTTAAAAAAATCGCCCCAACCACGAAGAAAAGGGCAGTTTTACAACAACACACATTTTCATTGTCAAAATCAAGATAATGTATCAAGCATTCACCATCATCGTCATCATCATCATCATCATCATCTTCATCGTCATCATCATCATCATCATCATCATCATCATCATCATCATCATCATCATCATCATCATCATCATCATCCTCGTCATTATCGTTGTCATCGTCGTTGTCGTCGTTACTTTCTACTGACTTATAAATAAGTACCAACCTTCCTCTTCTCATCCACGGCCGGCTTACAAAACCTCCCTCTCAGTCTCAACTTCGGTTTCCAAACAATTGTGTGAACATAAGAGGCATTCAATCTGATCACGTCAACTCAGAACCGTAATAACCTTGTGTACAATGACGTTAATGAGAGGTTGTCATTGTGACATCCACTCATTGACGACTGCTTGGTCAGTGTAACCTTGTCCGTTGAAGATGCAACAAGACATGTGTTTGTCGCGCCTTATGCCGCGATCGACAGACGAAGGGTTAAAAGCAAACTACAGCTCAAAATATCAGCATTTAAAAGTTCAATCAAAATACATACTCATAACTGTTAACAGGATATGAGAATTCGTAGGTTTCCGTATTTAGGTTTTGTTAGTTTCCACAGGTTTTCGTAGGTTTCCGCAGGTTTTTGCAGGTTTCCGTAAAACAATACCTACGTACATATTTTGGGATAGGTTTCCATAAACGGGCCACTTATAGACTCGTCCGAGGAGAGGTGTGTGAGAAAGACAGTCAAGTTGGCGGGAAACACAAACTGGCGGTGAACAACATCCGGCTGGCCGCGTTTTTACGAGTTTTTTTTTTTCGAACCGTCAAATTTTTTTTATTATTATTATTATTATTATTATTATTATTATTATTATTATTATTATTATTATTATTATTTTTATTTTTTTTTTTTTTTTGGGGGGGGGGGGGGGGGGCACGGTCGTTCTCCCACAGACTTTTAGTTGAGTTGAAGCGATACAGGATACGCCGGTCAAAATTTGGGTCAGGCAATTATAAATAGCGCTGGCAGCGAGAGGCTTGTTGGGCAGCTTGTAGCGGCCAAAAGTTACTGTCGACCAAAAGTTACTCAGGAAGTCATCGCAGAGTTATCTGCTCGGGACGTGCTGAAAATTCAACTTTAAAAAGAGACGGCATCCGCCACTCCGCCTGACTGACTTGGCACGCCCGGGGAGTTATGCTAAGATCCGGCCGCGTTAATATATCTGCATTTTGTGACAATCGTCTTGCTCGGCGGTACTGTACTCCATGCACCTTAACGGTCCGCGTGATTTGGGTGTAATCTTAAGCGAAATGACGTTTATTGGCGCTGCTGAAATGGTCGAAGTTGGAAACATTCGGAACGTCGTTTAGCTTAAGATTACACCCGAATCACGCGGGCCGTTAAGGTGCATGGAGTACAGTACCGCCGAGCAAGACGTTTGTCACAAAACGCAGATATATTAACGCGGCCGGATCTTAGCATAACTCCCCGGGCGTGCCAAGTCAGTCAACGGTAGCGTTTTATAAAACCAGACTAAAACTAGACTACAGGGAGGTGACTCCCATATTATTTCCGGCAGGGGAGACGGCTTTACACGGGGAAAAACTTTTTTGAACGCTACATTATGTGTTAAACGACACAAATGCACCAAAAACACAAAAACTCATAAAGCAACTAATGCGTCGTTTGTCGGGATATATTCCATGCGAAGAACACGTGCAGAAGCGGTAAATCGCATAAAGAGAGAGCCGAGCAGATAACTCTGCGATGACTTCCTGAGTAACTTTTGGTCGACAGTAACTTTTGGCCGCTACACAGCTCATGCTCCTAACTGGGGCCAGTGGCTACTTCTGGAATGTGAACATTCTTCGTTTGCTCCTTTGTTCATTGTAAATCAATTTATTACAGTATGAAAGAGCTGAACTTCCTCTTTACTATGATATGCGTCATGTACGTACTTTGAGCAACGGTTTGTCTGCAATTCGTCTCCCAAATTCGGATTCAAGATGGTAGTGGACCAATCGGCGCTTCACCTCCGGCCGGAGTTATTTAACTCCGCCCGTAAGTTCCGCGCTTCATGCCGATCGTGTCGTTTACTGCCGCGCGGAACTTACGAATAACTCCGGCCGGAGGTGAAGCGCCGATTGGTCCACTACGAAGCGCCGATCGTGTCATTTACTGAGATTTTCGGCCGAAAGTTCTGGGCTGTTTGACACGATCGGCGTTTCGTAATTCTGCGCCATCCGCGCTGCCGGGGGGAGGGGGGGGATCATTTTATGAATGAATCACTATTCCCTGAGAAATAACCAACCAAGATCGCTTGCCAGTCAGATGCTGTTGTTTGCTAGCTTGTATGGGCCGCCAGCTTGGGCCGTATTTCCACACCCCTCTCCTCGGACGAGTCCACTACTGTGGCCTGTTTATTTAGGCTTTTCCGACTGCATGAGGACAGAAAGACTGCATGGGGAAAGGAAGGCCGCACAAGGACAGAAAGACTGCATGGGGAAAGAAAGACTGCATGGGGAAAGAAAGACTGCATGGGGAAAGAAAAGCCTTAAGAGGACAGAAAGACTGCGAGGGGAAAGAAAGACTGAATAGGTAAAGAAAGCCTACACGGGGAAGGAAAGACTGCCTTAAGGAAAAGGACTGTATAGGGTAAGGAAGACTGCATGGGGAAAGAAAGACTGCATGGGGAAAGAAAGTCTGCATGGGGAAAGAAAGGCTGCATTGGGGAAAGCAAGGCTGCATTGGGAAAAGGATGGCTGCATTGGGAAAAGGATGGCTGCACAGAGAAGGAAAGACTGCTTTAAGGAAAAGGACTGTATAGGGTAAGGAAGACTGCATGGGGAAGGAAAGACTGCAAGGGGAAAGAAAGGCTGCATTGAGGAAAGAAAGGCTGCATTGGGGAAAGAAAGGCTGCATTGGGGAAAGAAAGGCTGCATTGAGGAAAGAAAGGCTGCATTGAGGAAAGAAAGGCTGCATTGAGGAAAGAAAGGCTGCATTGGGGAAAGAAAGGCTGCATTGGGAAAGAACTGCATGGGGAAAGGATGGCTGCACGAAGAAGGAAAGACTTCTTTAAGGAAAAGGACTGTACAGGGTAAGGAAGACTGCATGGGGAAAGAAAGGCTGCATTGGGGAAAGAAGAACTGCATGGGGAAAGGATGGCTACATGGAGAAGCAGAGACTGCCTTAAGGAAAAGGACTGAATAGGGTAAGGACGACTGCATGGGGAAAGAAAGGCTGCATTGGGGAAAGGATGACTGTACGGGGAAAGGATGACTGCATGGATAAAGGATGACTGCATGGGGGAAAGAAAGGCTGCATTGGGGAAGAAAGACTGCATGAGGGAAAGGAAAGACTGCTTGGGGGAAAGACTGGATGGGGAAAAAGACTGCACGGGGGAAAAGACTGCACGGGGAAAGAACGTCTGCATGAGGAAAGAGAGACTGCATGGGGGAAGAAAGGCTGCATTGGGGGAAGAAAGACTGCATTGGGGGAAGAAAGACTGCATGGAGAAAGAAAGGCTGCATGGAGAAAGAAAGGCTGCATTGGGGGAAGAAAGGTTGCATTGGGGGAAGAAAGACTGCATGGGGGAAGAAAGACTGCATGGAGAAAGAAAGGCTGCATTGGGGAAGAAGACTGCATGGAGAAAGAAAGGCTGCATGGAGAAAGAAAGGCTGCATTGGGGGAAGAAAGGCTGCATTGGGGGAAGAAAGACTGCATGGAGAAAGAAAGACTGCATGGAGAAAGAAAGGCTGCATGGGGGAAGAAAGGCTGCATTGGGGGAAGAAAGACTGCATGGAGAAAGAAAGACTGCATGGAGAAAGAAAGGCTGCATTGGGGGAAGAAGACTGCATGGAGAAAGAAAGGCTGCATTGGGGGAAGAAAGGTTGTATTGGGGGAAGAAAGACTGCATGGAGAAAGAAAGACTGCATGGAGAAAGAAAGGCTGCATTGGGGGAAGAAAGGCTGCATTGGGGGAAGAAAGGCTGCATTGGGGGAAGAAAGGCTGCATTGGGGGAAGAAAGGCTGCATTGGGGGAAGAAGACTGCATGGAGAAAGAAAGGCTGCATTGGGGGAAGAAAGGCTGCATTGGGGGAAGAAAGACTGCATTGGGGGGGAAAAGGCTGCATTGGGGGAAGAAAGGCTGCATTGGGGGAAGAAAGGCTGCACTGGGGGAAGAAAGGTTGCATTGGGTGAAGAAAGGCTGCACTGGGGGAAGAAAGGCTGCATTGGGGGAAGAAAGGTTGCATTGGGGGAAGAAAGGCTGCATTGGGGGAAGAAAGGCTGCACTGGGGGAAGAAAGGCTGCATTGGGGGGAGAAAGGCTGCATTGGGGGGAGAAAGGCTGCATTGGGGGAAGAAGACTGCATGGAGAAAGAAAGGCTGCATTGGGGGAAGAAAGGCTGCATTGGGGGAAGAAGACTGCATGGAGAAAGAAAGGCTGCATTGGGGGAAGAAAGGTTGCATTGGGGGAAGAAAGGCTGCATTGGGGGAAGAAAGGCTGCATTGGGGGAAGAAAGACTGCATGGGGGAAAAGACTGCAGGGGGGAAAAGACTGCATGAGGGAAAAGACTGCATGGGGGGAAAGACTGCATGGGGGTAGAAATGCTGCATTGGGGGAAGAAAGCCTGCATGGGGAAAAGGAAAACATGACGGAAGGAAAACTGCATGGGGGGAGAAAGACTGCATGGAGGGGAAAGAGACTGCATGGGGGGAGAAGTCTTTCTTGCAGGGGGAATGAAAGACTGCATGGGGGTAGAAATGCTGCATTGGGGGAAGAAAGCCTGCATGGGGAAAAGGAAAACTCCATGACGGAAGGGGGGGAAAGACTGCATGGAGGGGAAAGAGACTGCATGGGGGGAGAAGTCTTTCTTGCAGGGGGAATGAAAGACTGCAGGGGGAATGAAAGACTGCAGGGGATTGTTGGTTGGTGTTTTACGGCCTATCAGCATTTGTAGGCTATGTAAGACCATTAAGCAAGAAAATCCCTAGAGCAGTTTTTAGTAAACGCAAATCAAGTCACGGTGTCCCTAGTTATTTGCCTCTTATGAATCGCTTAGGGAGACGCGGTGGGTCAATTCTTACCCCGAACCCACAGGGGGATACTGCAATGGAAATGAAAGACTGCAAGGGGAAAGACAGACTGCAAGGGGAGGGTCACAGGTTCATGGAACAGGCCCATGTTATTATATTTTTTTCCACAGGCTGCCTATTGACAAAAGCATGCAGACTTGGAACCAACTATTATGTTAATTTTGGCTGTAAATCAAATCTTTTCACTGCTTCACAAGGGACTCCGCACGTGCTGTCGTTGTGTGTGTTGCACTAGTTTCCAATTCATCCACACCTGTTGCAGAGCACTCTGCGTACAAAAGCCTCCGTTGAATTCATGTACATGCGTTTGTTACTCAGAATTCTTGGACGGCTTGCCCAAGACAAACACAAGCAGTTTGTCCGTTGCATGAAAAACACGACTTACAGCAGAGTGTTGTTTGCCCATTGCATGAAAAACACGACTTACATCAGAGAGTTGTTTGTCCATTGCATGAAAATCAAGACTTACAGCAGAGTGTTGTTTGTCCATTGCATGAAAATCAAGACTTACAGCAGAGTGTTGTTTGTCCATTGCATTAAAAACGACTTACACTGTTACAGCAGAGAGTTGTTTGTCCATTGCATGAAAATCAAGACTTACAGCAGAGAGTTGTTTGTCCATTGCATGAAAATCAAGACTTACAGCAGAGAGTTGTTTGTCCATTGCATGAAAAACACGACTTACAGCAGAGTGTTGTTTGTCCATTGCATGAAAATCAAGACTTACAGCAGAGTGTTGTTTGTCCATTGCATGAAAAACGACTTACACTGTTACATCAGAGAGTTGTTTGTCCATTGCATGAAAATCAAGACTTACAGCAGAGAGTTGTTTGTCCATTGCATGAAAAACACGACTTACAGCAGAGAGTTGTTTGTCCATTGCATGAAAAACACGACTTACAGCAGAGAGTTGCTTGTCCATTGCATGAAAATCAAGACTTACAGCAGAGTGGGAAGTTGGGGATGGGGTTTGGGCAGGAATGAATCATAACAGAATCTTCATTGTAGGAAGATAGCATTTATTTAACAAATGTTATGATTTACAGCATGAAAGTGAAAAGATTTATGTACAATATCAACAACAGTACAGGTCATGAAGATACAAGTTCTCATGACCAAGGCTAAGTAGTTCTGCCCAAGTATGATGACGTCAGTTTACAAACTTTATAAATACCATTATGCATAGAGACAATACTCTGCAATATTATGATTACTGATGCATTAGTAACCGTTGTTTTACTTTCCCTACACACGTTCAATAAAACTGCCCTCATTACATCCACAACATGAGTGAAAAAAAGGGAAAAGTTTACAGATGAAAGTATCACATAGGATCTAGGCAGCATCTGTGTGGAGTCTTGGCACCTGTAAAGCCCTGATAGGAGGGGTGTGTGTGTTTGCCAGTGTGTGTGCATGTGTGTGTGCATGTGTGTGTGATATGAAGGGAGGTACAGAAATAGCCCTGTATCCAAGTAAAATCGACTTATAGAGATATTCCCTACTTCATATACTTGCTTCGCTTAATGTGAACACACTAGCCTATTTCCCATCCCCTTTTGTTTCAAATGAAAGCACAGAACTGTTTTCTGGCAGTGACGATGAATGACTGTAGCAATTTTCTCCCTGGCCTTTCCTACAGCTGGTCTGCTTGGTCAGTACACCTCTTCCCTGATATGTATTGAAGTGATATGGTTTTGCTCAAACCAAGCAAAATGCACAGAACCAGATGAGAATTAACTATGGAAACTGTGTCAAACACCGAAGATGATACATCATTAACTTCAGAAACAGCTTTTTATCTGCTGCGAGTGTTAGCACCTCCATCATCTGAGCAATCAGTGGCACTTTTCCACCACTGCAATATCAGCAGAGGAATGATGCAGAAGGCACTTCCACTGAAAGACTTCAGTACCAAGAATGTTAAGGGCTTGAAATTCTTAAATAGCATTCACATTCACATTGGAAGAAAGAAATAGTAAACTGCTCGGGCATCATTCGATGACATCAAAATCATAATGTGTGTCTTTCTACAAACTCAAATAATTGCATTCCAAGTCATGGAACAGCACAGCACCGTATAGTTGAATGAAAATGAGTGTTGCTCAGTTGTTGTTCTTCTAAAAAAACATGTAGAAAGACAGAGTTGTGATTGTCAATGAACAGTAGATTCCCACTATCATATTGCCCTGGATCACTTTAGTCCAGCACCCACAATTAGCGGCAAAAGAATAAACTTCAACATTTACATATGTTTCACCACCCCAGACCTCTGACAGAACACTTCAGTAAATCCCTGGCCTTCAATAACAAGGAATAAAATGCAGCATGCCAAAGGCATTCTTTGGCTACTCAGCTAGTAAATACCACTCCTCTGCATGTAATCTCAACCTAAGGAATATGAAAGGGATCAAGCAACTATCAATAAAGGTGCATTAAACATTTGCTTGCGTGAAAGAACTATAATTTTCCATACAATCAACACTGCCCTTCACATCAACAATGACCAGAGGTGTATCTTGGGCAACAGTAAGACGGGAGTCCAAACCACAGGTCCACCCAGGCTTGGGTCACAGTACAGATGTGCCACTGTCAACAACCCTTTGTTGTACTTGTGGTCGGCGATATCACAGTGTGTCTTGTAGTCAGCTATATGGCCCTGTGTCTTGTAGTCAGCTATATGGCCCTGTGTCTTGTAGTCAGCTATATGGCCCTGTGTCTTGTAGTCAGCTATATGGCCATGTGTCTTGTAGTCAGCTATATGGCCCTGTGTCTTGTAGTCAGCTATATGGCCCTGTGTCTTGTAGTCAGCTATATGGCCCTGTGTCTTGTAGTCAGCTATATGGCCCTGTGTCTTGTAGTCAGCTATATGGCCCTGTGTCTTGTAGTCAGCTATATGGCCCTGTGTCTTGTAGTCAGCTATATGGCCCTGTGTTTTGTAGTCAGCAACATGGCCCTGTGTCTTGTAGTCAGCTATATGGCCCTGTGTCTTGTAGTCAGCTATATCAGCATATGTCTTGTAGTCAGCTATATGGCCCTGTGTCTTGTAGTCAGCTATATCAGCATATGTCTTGTAGTCAGCAACATGGCCATGTGTCTTGTAGTCAGCTACATCAGCACGTGTCTTGTAGTCAGCAATATGGCCATGTGTCTTGTAGTTAGTTACATCAGCATGTGTCTTGTAGTTAGCTATATCAGCATGTGTCTGGTAGTTAGCTATATCAGCATGTGTCTTGTAGTTAGCTATATCAGCAAATGTCTTGTAGTCAGCAATATGGCCATGTGTCTTGTAGTCAGCTGAACCAACACTGGCAGCTCTGCTGGAGGCCCAGTGTTGCTCTTCACAAAGGGAACGACATGGTGGGATGCCTGAACACACCACAGCATTGCCAAAATACATGTTAAATTACACAGAAAAAAAGACCACGTGCAAAGACTATTATTCTGAGAGAAAAAAAAGAGCCATCATAAATAAAAATCTATTATGCATTCAGTGAAGCATGATTTGAAATGCATAATACCAATTCCCACTATGGGTGTGTACCAATGAAACACGTACCAAATGAAACACATCCCAAATGAAACACATCCCACACGTAACACCCCAAGATGCAATGTGCATTTGGTGGCATGATCGTTTTCAAGCCAGCAAGAGCAGGTCATAGTTGCTGCATAAGTATGCACACCCAATTACACCATGAGACAAAAATAGGGGACAAGGGCAACTTGAAACTGCAAAATTGGGGGAGAGATTCTTCCTCCCCGTTTCAGACGATATCGGCAATTTTTAGATCCTTGTTATATCACTGGGTAGAGGTGTAGACGCCCAAAACTCTGAATCCCACGCAGCATGCAGCACAGGAAGTGTAGAGATTTTGATCAAGTGAAATGCTGTACGAGCTCCTAAAGGAAACAACATAAGAGGCTATCCCCAGGTTTCAAAAGACCTGCACAAGGCCGTGCTGGGGCTGTGTCTTTTGAGGGACTGCAGTGGATGTGCCAGAGCTGGACTGCTACACAAACTCGTGCTCCAGGAGTCGCTTCCCTTCCTCTGGCTGGCGCTGGTGGCTCGAGGTCTTCTTTGACCAGTTGAACAGGCCCACAATCTGCATGCATGGAAAAGCAACACTAGACAAACCTCACACATCAACTGATGAATGAATTAGTCATAAAATAACACGTTACGTAAAAATGTATGCTTGAAGAAAAGGAATCAACACAGTGTTAAGTTAAATGAATAATGGTTTACACAACTGGGCCCGTATGCACGTCGGTCCGTTTAGTGGACTAATCGCGTTTATCCCCTATACGGGCGGATAGGCGGGAACAATCGGTATGCACGTCAATCTGGTTAGCATATCCTATACGGATTTTCGCGTATAAAGTTATCGCAACTCCGAGGGCCTAAACGCGTGTAAATATATGGCGGTCGTTTTGTTTTTCCGAGCACGACAGCGGCGTCTTCTGCGAAGAAACAAGATTTTCCGGGACCGAACTAATCCCTTCGACACTTACGATGACCAAGAAGTATTTTGTAAGTTCAGATTTCGTCGGCCAGACATTCTGGAACTGACACCAAAGACCCTCTACAATTGTAGAGGGTCTTTGCTGACACCGCGAACTCAATCGATTTTCATTACGCGAAGCGGGGTCAGAATTTAGAGTTACGTCCCTTTGCTCCGCGCCTCGTTTTCGTGCCAAGCCATGGCAACAGACGCTCTTGTGTAGATCTATCTCTATATCGCGTCGACCTGCATTTGCAATGTTAAATCGTGGGAGCTTTCACGAGCTATTGATGCATTCAACATACAGCTTTGATAAATTAATGCTGTTCATGGCTTACATTTTCTTTGGATGGGGTTTTAGTATCCCCCAAACACAGCGATTTCTGTGCGAACACGCAATGTAAGCAGTGGAGCCGTCGCCACGGATTCTTCGCCATGTTGACCTGCAGCTGCATTGCGAATTGTAACATGTACCAGCTTTCCCGACCTACTGATGCATTCAACATACAGCTTTGATAAATTAATGCTGTTCATGGCTTACATTTTCTTTGGATGGGGTTTCTAGTGTCCCAATATACAGCCTTTCTGCGTGAACCGTAGACAGCGTGTGTGTGTTTAGCTATACGGGCCCTAACCGCGTATAAGCCCTAACTGGACTTGGTATGCACAATGCGCTAAACGGAGACGTATAGCTAAACACACACACGCTGTCTACGGTTCGCACGGGAAAAGCTGTATATTGGGACACTACAAACCCATCCAAAGAAAATATAAGCCATGAACAGCATTAATTTATCAAAGCTGTATGTTGATTGCATCAATAGGTCGTTAAAGCGCTTATCTTTTACAAATGGAAATGCAGGTCATCCACACGCCGATCTTCCAAGTTCACGCACGTCTATTTATAGCTGACGCGCGGAATACATTGTTGTTATATCGCAACGAAATCCACTGACAGGTGCTTTCACGTGAAGGTGCATTGACCCGCATTTCCAATTTTGCAATGCACGACCTATTAATGCATGCAAATTCCTCATCATCCTAATAAGCAATAAAACTAAGAGAAATAAATAAGTAAGAAAAATAGTAAGTAAAAATAAATCTCAAACTGCAACAAGAAAGTTCAGTTACATAACAAATGTAAGAATAACAATAAAAATAAGCATACTACCATTGGGAATGAAGAACAAATTGTAATCAAATCAACAGAAAACTACTTACTACACATGTTCAATAAAAAAAAAAGTAATAATTTCAAAAGAGAGTATTTTTTATCAATGAAAAGATATTCCGTTCCTACATCAAATAACCAATCCACTTATAAAAATAAAAATAATAATAATACACATCTAAAGTAAAAATAAGACAACAAAAACAAAATAAAGTTCATAAATACAAAATCATACTTACCTCCATATTCATAAAAATAAAAAATAAAGTTAATAATACACTAATAATAAACAATAATAGCTCTCATAATAACAAGTAAAAACCGTACTTAAAAACTAATCACCTAATGCTACCCTTCCACCACAACACATATTAAGCGTTATAAACCAGGACTGAAAACAAAAGTAAGAATAACACGCCGGAGAACATTAAAAAGAATAACATCAATATTAAAAAAGTCAACAAAATTCCTTCACACTTCCCCTATTACACATCCACACTCATTACTACCCAAAACAACCCTCTCCGGACTCCTCACCCTCAATCTCTGACACTCTCCCCCCTACCCGTTTTACTCTTTCCCCTCCTTCACCCCTCCCCGTTTACTCCTCCTCTTCCTCCCACTCTCCCCTTTTTTCCTCCTCCCCTCCCGTCCTCCTTCCCCCCTCCCTGCTAACCTTCCCCATGCCTCCCTCCCTCCTCTCCCTCCACTTCCCCCACTCCCCCCCCTTTACACCTCCCCCTCTTCCTCTCCCCCTTCCCTCCCCCTCCCTGTCCTCCTCCCCCTCCTCCTCTTCCCATGCTCCCCTCCCCGGGTTCCTCTTCCCTCATCCCCCTCCCCGTCCTCCTCCCCGTCCTCCTCCCTCATCCCCTCCTGCTACCCTTCCCCCTCTCCCCTCCTCCCCACCCCCCATCCCCATCCTCCATCCCCACCCTCCATCCCCACCCCCCATTCCCACCCGCCATCCCCACCTCCCATCCCCACCCACTATCCCCACCCTCCATCCCCACCGGGTTACGGAAAATCCTGTTTCTTCGCAGAAGACGCCGCTGTCGTGCTCGGAAAAACGCGTTTAGGCCCTCTATCGGACCTCGGAGGTGCGATAACTTTATACGCGAAAATCCGTATAGGATAGGCTAACCAGAGTGACGTGCATACCGATAACGCGATTAGTGCACTAAACGGACCAACGTCTGCAGGCCCAGACTGTAGGGCCCGTGTAGCTAACCGCGTTTAAGCTCAAAACGCGTTTATGCTAACCGCTTCTGACGTGCATACAGGCCCTGATATCAACATGTGCCACCACACAAATGACTTTAACGTAACCAACATAAAGAAATCATTTTGATTTCTTAACTCACAGGAGTTGCACTGCAAAGCCTCTTGCAATGGGTGTGTCACCGTCAGAATCACATCGTGTGAGGGCTTGTGATGTGGATCTAAAATTCTCGTCCTTTCACCAATGGTCTAAGGGGGGCAACTCCATTTTGGATTGTCGTCAGAGCGCGTGTGCATGCAGAGAGAATTATTGCTCTTTATGAACTCATCAGAAGTGAAGGTCTGAAATCGCCACTTTTGTGCATATACCATATGATCTGCCAAAATTGCAGAAGAACGCTGATTAAAGATGCCCAACTTAGTAACAGAGGAAGGGTCTGATGATGAGGAAGCAATTACACAGCCCTTATCCAAGAGTGAAGAAGAAGCATGTGAAGAAGAGAAGAAGATTGTTGATCAGCTGGGGGGAGAATGGAGACAGCGCTGACACTAATGAGGAGGGTGCCGTCGAAGCATCAACTCAAGCTCCACATCGACAAGTCGCCTCAACCATGCACAAGTGGTCAGCAAGAGACACCTCGCCATCCTTGTGAAAGAGTAGCACCATCCATCCAGATCTGTGGTGATGACGACGATGAGGAGGACAACTGGGTCATAAACACCTGGAATTACCTATGCAATGCCCCTTTCACTGGCGAACCCCGCTTGCAGGTGCAGATGCCAGTTGATGCCACACCCCTGGACTTTTATGAACTTATCGTGGAAAGAGACCTGGTTAAAATCATGAAGGAAACAAATCGATTCGCCAGGGGGACCATCAGCAAGAGGATGAGGCAACCAGAGACTGTTCCCTCAAGATCCTTTTGCAGAACGTGGAAGCCAGTGACCCTTGAGGAGATCAAGAAGTTTCTGGCCATCCTCATCCACATGAGAGTGAGGGATTTTCCTGCCACCGTGGACTACTGGAGCAAGGATCCAGCTGTGCACACTATCTTTGCATGGAACCTCACGGGCAGGGATCGATATAGGACCATTCTGGCATTTTCCCACCTGAACAACAATGCCAGCTATGTTCTTCCCAGGCAGTCCAATCATCACCCTCTCCATTCTGGCATTTTCCCACCTGAACAACAATGCCAGCTATGTTCTTCCCAGGCAGCCCAATCATCACCCTCTCCATTCTGGCATTTTCCCACCTGAACAACAATGCCAGCTATGTTCTTCCCAGGCAGCCCAATCATCACCCTCTCCATTCTGGCATTTTCCCACCTGAACAACAATGCCAGCTATGTTCTTCCCAGGCAGCCCAATCATCACCCTCTCCATTCTGGCATTTTCCCACCTGAACAACAATGCCAGCTATGTTCTTCCCAGGCAGCCCAATCATCACCCTCTCCATTCTGGCATTTTCCCACCTGAACAACAATGCCAGCCATGTTCTTCCCAGGCAGCCCAATCATCACCCTCTCCATTCTGGCATTTTCCCACCTGAACAACAATGCCAGCTATGTTCTTCCCAGGCAGTCCAATCATTACCCTCTCCATTCTGGCATTTCCCACCTGAACAACAATGCCAGCTATGTTCTTCCCAGGCAGCCCAATCATGACCCTCTCCACAAGGTCAGGCCTCTGTGGGACCACCTGAACAACAATGCCAGCTATGTTCTTCCCAGGCAGTCCAATCATCACCCTCTCCATTCTGGCATTTTCCCACCTGAACAACAATGCCAGCTATGTTCTTCCCAGGCAGCCCAATCATCACCCTCTCCATTCTGGCATTTTCCCACCTGAACAACAATGCCAGCTATGTTCTTCCCAGGCAGCCCAATCATCACCCTCTCCATTCTGGCATTTTCCCACCTGAACAACAATGCCAGCTATGTTCTTCCCAGGCAGCCCAATCATCACCCTCTCCATTCTGGCATTTTCCCACCTGAACAACAATGCCAGCTATGTTCTTCCCAGGCAGTCCAATCATTACCCTCTCCATTCTGGCATTTCCAACCTGAACAACAATGCCAGCTATGTTCTTCCCAGGCAGCCCAATCATGACCCTCTCCACAAGGTCAGGCCTCTGTGGGACCACCTGAACAACAATGCCAGCTATGTTCTTCCCAGGCAGCCCAATCATCACCCTCTCCACAAGGTCAGGCCTCTGTGGGACCACCTGAACAACAATGCCAGCTATGTTCTTCCCAGGCAGCCCAATCATCACCCTCTCCACAAGGTCAGGCCTCTGTGGGACCACCTGAACAACAATGCCAGCTATGTTCTTCCCAGGCAGCCCAATCATGGCCCTCTCCACAAGGTCAGGCCTCTGTGGGACCACCTGAACAACAATGCCAGCTATGTTCTTCCCAGGCAGCCCAATCATCACCCTCTCCACAAGGTCAGGCCTCTGTGGGACCACCTGAACTCCACATTTTGCACCCTCTATCAGCCAGATGAGGACATAAGCATTGATGAAGCACTATGCCCCAGGAGAGGCTGTTCCCACATGCATGTCTATATGAGGGTCAAGTCAACCAAGTGGGGAATCAAGCTCTACCAACTGTGCGAAAGCCAGTCAGGATATGTCTGGCAGTTGGAGGTGATGAGCAAGGCACCTGGAATCGGCAACATCCCTACAGATGTCTGTCTTTGCCTGATCGACCCACTCCTCAACAAGGGACACACTGTAAGTTGACAACTACTATTGCAGTCCCCAGCTTGCCATCTCCCTCATTGCCGAGGACACCAGCTTGGTGGGCACACTCCGTGCCAACTGAGCAGGACTGCCCAGAGACTTGATGGCCCAGCAGATGTCCAGGGGCTCTATGGACTACAGAAGGAAGGGGAAGCTGCTTGCAATCCCATGGCGCGATTAAAGAGAGGTTAACATGCTCACCACCAAGCATCTGCCTGTCATGGTGGAGGTACAAACAAGAACAGCCAGGACCATGGAACCCACTGCCGCTCCCGACTACACAAAGAAAATGGGAGGAGTCGACAAAAGCCACCAGATGCTGGCCTACAATCCCACACACCCCCGAACCGTCGTGGTGGAAGAAACTTGCCCTTCACCTCCTCACCCTGGCAAAGTGCAGGCCCACTGCCTCTTCAACAAGCACCAGCTTGCACATGTATGGGAAAAGTCTGGCAGATAGGAAAGTTTGTCAGGAGTGTGTGCAATGCCCTCCCAAGACCACACTTGAGGAGGAAGAGAGGGTGCCTCAGTCACCAGGTCCTCCAGGTGAAGCGGATCCCTTGCAGGGTCAGCACACCTTGGAACTGCTCACAGATGCCCAGGGGAAGAGAAAGTGAGGGAACAGTGTGGTGTGCTACCAAAGCCGGAGGAAAGCTGGGAAGGAAGGGGTCTGAGGTCAAGGGAGGCAGGAGGAAGGCAACCCCCTACCAGTGCGTTCAGTGCAAGAAAGTTCTGTGTGTGGACCCTTGCATGAAAATATTTCAGTGCACAGCACCATACTCAGTGACCCAACTTAATTTAATCTTCCCAGTCATCTTCCAAATCAGTCCTCCCAGTGAGTGGCCTTTCTTGTTTTCATGAGTTATTTTCTTCTGTTTGCATGGTCCATGTCAAGTAACCAAGTAGTTATTCAGAGTTGACAGTGTGTGTGTGTTAGTGAGTGCGGATATGCATGTGCACTTTTCGAATCATTTGGTTTCAAGTCTGTTTTATACATTTTGGACTATTTAGCGTAGATTAGATTATTCACTCAGTGTGTTGACTAAACAAGGATCTTCCATTTGATATACAGTTTTACCTCATACCTTGTTGTTTGTTTGTTTGTTGTTGTGGTGTTTTTTTTGGGGGGGGAACACAAAACATAGCTGCACTGAGGCATCATTCCACATTTATAAACAAATTATTGTGATTTTACTTTTTTATATGGCTATTTTTGTTGGCGACGTGTGAGAGCATTTGCATTGTTTGTGCACTTGAGATAGCATTTTTTGTAGGCAACATGCATGCATGCCTCAATTTTAGCTACTTGATGGGAGGTTTTTTCTAGTTTTTCTTTTTTCGCAAGTTACATCCTTTATTCCAGTGTATATAAATCATAGTATGCATGTTGACCCATTTAGATCAAGATTTTTATGGACTGAGTAAAACAAATCTTTCATTTGATATATCATTTTTGTTATTATTCCATGGCTTTCTAATCTTGTTAGATTTGGGGGGGGGGGGGGGGGGGGGGGGGCGGGAAGCTTTAAAAAACTGATTCTGAAGCCATTGTGTGGCTCACGACTCCAGTGAGTTAAACACTGCATACAATGAATGAAATATTTACCTTTCTACAGAAGTTTTAAAATGGCACAACAGTTAAGAAAAAACCCCCATTGAAATGAAGTTTCACGAGTGCAGTTGAAATTGTGTGGGGAAAACACGACTGCTGAGTGGATATTAAAATGTGTGGGGAAAACACGACTGCTGAGTGGATATTAAAATGTGTGAAGAAAACATGACTGCTGAGTGGATATTAAAATGTGTGAAGAAAACACGACTGCTGAGTGGATATTAAAATGTGTGAAGAAAACATGACTGCTGAGTGGATATTGAAATGGGTGAAGAAAACACGACTGCTGAGTGGATATTAAAAAGTGTGGGGAAAACATGACTGCTGAGAGGATATTAAAATGTGTGAAGAAAACACGACTGCTGAGTGGATATTGAAATGGGTGAAGAAAACATGACTGCTGAGTGGATATTAAAATGTGTGAAGAAAACACGACTGCTGAGTGGATATTGAAATGGGTGAAGAAAACACGACTGCTGAGTGGATATTAAAAAGTGTGGGGAAAACACGACTGCCGAGTGGATATTAAAAGATGTAAAGAAAACACGACTGCTGAGTGGATACTAAAATGTGACCAGCCACGACAAAACCAGTGCTAAGTCCATTTTTGGACAAAATGGGGTTTTAATACTTTTGAATTCTGCATTCATTTCTGTTTGTTTTGATATAAGAATGAACAGTGTGAGTTAATTAGAATAGGAGTTACTGGCATTTCAAGTTGGGTACTGAAGCAGCGGTCATTTTGAAAAAACGGCCTCAGAAGATTTACCCTCTTCAGACATTAAACACCTTAGCAACGGTATTTCAAACTCCGTTTCCAAAAATAGTTGACCTTATTTTTCTTCGACATCCACAGAGCGGGAACGCCGAGAGAGCGGCCTTTCTAACGGTATATAACATGAAGGGGTTCTGCAAGGGTTTAGGTGTGTTTATTGCGGCTAAAATGAGGCAATTTACGCTAATTACAGGGAGCTTTTGAAACAATACATAACACAAAAGTCTTTATTTTATCATCAAAATATAATTCTTCAAAATGTTTCCTTTACTGGCATGATAGTTTGAACCATGTAGAATCTATTTTTATCAAAAAGTGAAAATCACCCAGAGTGACCCTCCCTGCATTTTTTCAGTCGTAGCGCAAAATAGTGCTGCGCGACTTAGCACTGGTTTTGTCGTGGCTGGTCACAAATGTGTGAAGAAAACACGACTGCTGAGTGGATATTAAATGTGTGGGGAAAACACGACTGCTGAGTGAATATTAAAATGTGTGGGGACAACATGACTGCTGAGTGGATATTAAAATGTGTGAAGCAAACATGACTGCTGAGTGGATATTAAAATGTGTGAAGCAAACATGACTGCTGAGTGGATATTAAAATGTGTGGGGACAACATGACAGATGAGTGGATATGAAAATGTGTGAAGAAAACATGACTGCTGAGTGGATATGAAAATGTGTGGGGAAAACATGACTGCTGAGTGGATATGAAAATGTGTGAAGAAAACATGACTGCTGAGTGGATATTAAAATGTGTGAAGAAAACATGACTGCTGAGTGGATATTAAAATGTGTGAAGAAAACATGACTGCTGAGTGGATATTAAAATGTGTGAAGAAAACACGACTGCTGAGTGGATATTAAAATGTGTGAAGAAAACATGTCTGCTGAGTGGATATTAAAATGTGTGAAGAAAACATGACTGCTGAGTGGATATTAAAATGTGTGAAGAAAACACGACTGCTGTGTGGATATTAAAATGTGTGGGGAAAACATGACTGCTGAGTGGATACTAAAATGTGTGAAGAAAACATGACTGCTGAGTGGATATTAAAATGTGTGGGGAAAACACGACTGCTGAGTGGATATTGAAATGTGTGGGGAAAACACGACTGCTGAGTGGATATTAAAATGTGTGAAGAAAACACGACTGCTGAGTGGATATTAAAATGTGTGAAGAAAACATGACTGCTGAGTGGATATTGAAATGGGTGAAGAAAACACGACTGCTGAGTGTATATTAAAATGTGTGAAGAAAACACGACTGCTGAGTGGATATTAAAATGTGTGAAGAAAACATGACTGCTGAGTGGATATTGAAATGTGTGGGGAAAACACGACTGCTGAGTGGATATTAAAATGTGTGAAGAAAACATGACTGCTGAGTGGATATTGAAATGTGTGGGGAAAACATGACTGCTGAGGAAAAGCCCTGCCTGACAGGACAGGACGCTGGCGCCTCGTACCCTGGACTTGCAGGTGGAGATGGCCACCACGGCGATGAGGACCACCAGGATGAGCCAGGTGTAGAAGAGAACCATGTTAGTTGGTTTGTTGGGGGCCTTGGTCTTCAAGGTCGTTGTCACCAAAATGGCGCCCATCTCTGCATCCTCATTATCGGTCCAGGGCTCTCCGTCATTCTTGGGCTCTGTCAAAAATCACCGCACTTCTCAGTACACACAGCACTTCTCAGTACACACAGCACTTCTCAGCACACACAGCACTTCTCAGTACACACAGCACTTCTCAGTACACACAGCACTTCTCAGTACACACAGCACTTCTCAGTACACACAGCACTTCTCAGTACACACAGTGTTCACTTCTCAGCACACACACACTTCCCAGTACACACAGCACTCTCAGTACACACAGCACTTCCCAGTACACACAGCACTTCCCAGTACACACAGCACTTCTCAGTACGCACTGCACTTCTCAGTATGCAAAGCACTTCTCAGTATGCACAGCACTTCCCAGTACACACAGCACTTCTCAGTACACACAGCACTTCCCAGTACGCAAAGCACTTCTCAGTACGCACAGCACTTCTCAGTACGCACAGCACTTCTCAGTACGCACAGCACTTCCCAGTACGCAAAGCACTTCTCAGTACGCACAGCACTTCTCAGTACACACAGCACTCTCAGTACACACAGCACTTCTCAGTACGCACTGCACTTCTCAGTACGCAAAGCACTTCTCAGTATGCACAGCACTTCTCAATACGCACAGCACTTCTCAGTACGCACAGCACTTCTCAGTACACACAGCAATTCTCAGTACGCAAAGCACTTCTCAGTACGCACAGCACTTCTCAGTACGCAAAACACTTCTCAGTACGCACAACACTTCTCAGTATGCAAAGCACTTCTCAGTACGCACAGCACTTCTCAGCACTCACAGCACTTCTCAGCACTTCTCAGTACACACAGCACTTCTCAGCACACAACACTTCTCAGTACGCACATCACTTCTCAGTACACACAGCACTTCTCAGTACGCACAGCACTTCTCAGTACGCACATCACTTCTCAGTACACACAGCACTTCTCAGTACGCACAGCACTTCTCAGCACTTCTCAGTACACACTGCACTTCTCAGGACACACTGCACTTCTCAGTACACACTGCACTTCTCAGTATGCACAGCACTTCTCAGTTCACACATCACTTCTCAGTGCACATAGCACTTTTCAGTACAAGCAGCACTACTCAGAACACACAGCACTTCTCAATACACACAGCACTACTCAGTACACAGCACTTCTCAGCATACACAACACTTCTCAGTACACACAGCACTTCTCAGTACACACAGCACTTCTCAGCACACACAGCACTTCTCAGCACACACAGCACTTCCCAGTACACACAGCACTTCTCAGTACACAGCACTTCTCAGTACACACAACACTTCTCAGTACACACAGCACTTCTCAACACACACAACACTTCTCAGCACACACAGCACTTCTCAGCACACACAGCACTTCCCAGTACACACAGCACTTCTCAGTACGCACAGCACTCTCAGTACATACAGCACTTCTCAGTACGCACAGCACTTCTCAGAACACATAGCACTTTTCAGTACACACAGCACTACTCAGAACACACAGCACTACTCAGTACACAGCACTTCTCAGCACACACAACACTTCTCAGTACACACAGCACTTCTCAACACACACAGCACTTCTCAGCACACAGCACTTCTCAGCACACACAGCACTTCTCAGCACACACAGCACTTCTCAACACACACAGCACTTCTCAGCACACACAGCACTTCTCAGCACACAGCACTTCCCAGTACACACAGCACTCTCAGTACACACAGCACTTCTCAGTATGCACAGCACTTCTCAGTATGCACAGCACTTCTCAGTATGCACAGCACTTCTCAGTATGCACAGCACTTCTCAGTATGCACAGCACTTCTCAGTACAAGCAGCACTTCTCAGTACACACAGCACTCACATTTGTGGCATGCACTTTCAACACAGGCCCAGCATTTTCAAGACATCAGCTCACTTTCAGCTTCAGTGCAAACAGTGGGCTGTAAACTCATGCAAGGCAATCTTAATGAACCCATGATACTCTGAATGTGGGAAAGAACTCCAAATGATTCAATCAAACCCTCATAACATGGATAAACACTCTGATATGTATGGACAGTCCCTTCAGCATGGGCATTCTTCATGCACTGGCAGTCTCCACATCAGCATTCAAGACAAACAACATTCACACAAGCGAAATCTCCACACACATCAACAATACTCGATAGATAAAAACCGCTGGCGCTGAACCTCCAGGTTTTGGCATTTAAAAAAAGATCGGGTTCGAACCCGCAACCTCTCGAGAAAAGAGGGGGGAAACACACACACACATAAAAACCCCAAAAAAACACAACCTCTCGAAAAAAGAGAAGAAAAAAAAAGTTTCAGCGCAGAATCAAACCTGGTCATGCATGACCAAGAGTCGAACGCTCTACCAGCTGAGCCATTAGAGAATTGCTATGACAGAGTGTTTGTAAAGCATGTAAATCCAATTCTAAGCTATCGGCCCAGGAACAATCAACCATATATTTTAAACATGATGGATAGGTTCAGGAAGCTCCTATTATGACATGTTTTGCTTTCCTTTGGCATGTCATAGACGCTGAATTAACACTCACACAGTCACACAGAGGAGGAAGTGTATTATAGATGTTCAACCCAGACATGTGCATTCGTACTCATTCACGCACACACCGTGTGTGGTACTGCTACCGAGTACCGTCATTCTACAAGCAACGAGTCAATCCTGTTAACACGATTCATAACTGGTAGGTTTTTAGGCTAGATTCGCTTCGAAAAGTTGCAGAAAATCTGATGGTGGTAACAATTTGACGGTATAACAAGTTTTGACAAGGAAAAAACCAAGCAAGTAATCATTCTGACCGTTGTCAGCCACAGGGCTGCCTACCCTCCTTTTTCGATTTCAGTATTACAAAATTCCAATTTCCGTATTTCAGCTCCGATTTCAGTATTAAACCGTGCGACAGTGCAAGAAAACAAAGCAACTTTAATCATTAACCAGGGACCAAAAGATAAAACAAAACATACCTGATTTTATGTACACTATATACAATAGTTCTGCAGCTTGTTTACTGTGACAAAGACTGGTAGTAGGCACTTTTCAGGCCTTTCAGGTCTTTGACACTGTAGTTTCTGTCAAGGGCTTGTCCAGGCCTGGACTTGGCTACCACCAAGGCCTTCAAGGTGTCGGATCCCATGCTGCCTCTGAAGTGTGTTTTGTTCTTTCTCACGACTGAGAAAATGCGCTCACAGTGAGCTGATGAGTGAGGGATTGTCATTATGGCAAGCATAACCATGGGGAGGTGTGGGAAGAGGAGGTCTTCCCCTACACCTACACTCAGTTTGTCCAATGCCGCCATTGGGAGGTTCAGTTCTACTGTCAAGTCTACCATCATCGCCTCAGCTCGAATTACGTCGATGTCGATTTGGGACACTTTCGAAGGAGGCGGTGTAAAATATTCACTGATAGGTTTTTGCGCTGCTGCGACCTTCTTCTCCTCATTTTTCTTCACATGCTTTGGGCCTTCAACATGCCTTTCGATATCGTTGGCGCCACCACTGGAGATGCTGAACTGGTTATCACAAGTCGTACATTTGACAGTGGAGTCAGTGGTGCCGCGGACTCTAAATGGATACTTCTCCGTGTACGCTGGAATGTAGACCTGCGACCTCCGCTGTTTCTTCGATAATTCAAAAACACAATCGCTTGGCTTTCGTTTTGACGCCATTGTTGCACATGAACACTGCACATACCGGCACTCTCCGGAAAAACACTTCGTGCGTTGCGCTTGCGCACTGTACGAAAATGACGTCACTAGGCAATTTTTGGAAATATTTTCGCGCGCTGCGCCTGCGCATTACAGAACAAACCCATTCGGCAATCATCGGTAGACTGCTTCGGAAAACGATTCGCGCACAGCCACAGGCCAACGATTTTGGAAATTATTTTATTATAGTTTTCATTTTGATATTTCCGGAACGCAAAATAAACTCCCGTATTTTCCGGAACGCTCGCCGATTTTTTAAAATTTCCGGACAAAATACGGAATTTCCGTACGGGTAGGCAGGCCTGCAGCCATGTTCACCACGACAACGGCAGGATTCTAACGCATCATGAAGAAGGCTGAAATGGTCGGTGTCGGTGGTTGTTGTGACTCTTGACCGGTACTGTACTCCATGCACCTTAACGGTCCGTGTGATTCGGGTGTAATCTTAAGCTTAACGACGTTTATTGGCAGTATTACACCCGAATCACACATAGACCGCAGGGCGTGCCTTCGGATAACAACTCCTTCTACAGGTCCGCTCAGCCAAAATATGGACGATGTTCCCATATTATATTATGATAGTACATGGTATTGGGGATTGAAAACAACAAAGTTCCCTCTTCGATCGTATCTATTAAACAGTGAAAAATGACTTTTAAAAGTGCGAATTTGTATGATTCAAAACTATACAGGAGTTACTTCCCGTGACACATTTTCGTAGTTTTGGCCAATCAGAAATTAGGTCAGATTTACTGCGGAGATTTCACCATGGCAGCGTGTGCATGGGCCAATTGTAAACAGTGGCTACATCAAGCTTTTTAAACTTGAAAAATTCTATGAGGTAGGCTGTGTAGCATTTTAATAGTTCCTACTGCTAGACTTGCATGCGTGGCGGCTATTATGCAGTCTAGGTGCAGCAGGTTGGGTTATACATAGTAGGGCTGTCTTTCCAGAAATAGTCTAACGTACTAGCCTTGAAGTTGTCGACAGTGTTTGCAGATACGGTGTATTCACCCTTCTCAAAAAATCTCCTCGCAAATGACGTCACGTTATACGACATGATGACGTCACAGATTTTGCAAAATGGAGTCTGTTGAATTGTTTTCATTGAAACACCAAAATGTAAAAAAAGTCACTTTCTTTTCAAACCTCGATTCTGAAAATTTGATAATATTGAATGGGACCTAACTTCCAGTCAGTGTGCAAAATCTCAAGGAAATCCGTCCAGTAGTTTTTGAGATATAGGCCGTGGAGACGGGACAGACAGACAGACAGACAGACAGACAGACAGACAGACAGACAGACAGACAGACAGACAGACAGACAGACAGACAGACAGACAGACAAATAAAAACCGCTGGCGCTGAACCTCCAGGTTTTGGCACAACAACAAAAAAAGATCGGGTTCGAACCCGCAACCTCTCGAGAGAACTATTGATGCATTCAACATACATCTTTGACGGTACTACTATTGACCGCAATACCCCGCAATACCCACAAATATACCGCAATACCACCAAATATGCAACTCGTACTTGCGTCAAATCGCCGTAGTTTGATGTTTGCTTCGTCCAAAGAACATACGTTACATAGACATAAAGAAGCGTCACTCCGCGATTTTAAGCAAGACGAGATTTAGAGTTGCGTCCCTTGTTTTGGTTGGCTGGCAGGCGAAATCAATGCTTGGAGCGATTATGCTCTAGCTACCTATTTTATGAGCCAGTGAGTCTCTCAAATTGACAATAAACTGATGACTGCTCTAGTGTTTAAACTGCCAAGACTTATCCGACAGGCAAATGAAGACAACGAGTTTAGATCTGATAGGTGGTCATTCAATGATCATAGTAGGTACGTGTGAGAAAAAATGAAACGAAAAATAAATTGAATGAAATGTAATTCATTGAAAAGATAATAAAAAGACCATTCCAATGGTATAAGTATGAAAACTGTGGGTCAATTTGCTCAAAAGTTATGAATTTTTAATTGAATAAAATCCGGCCCTTCGTTTTACTATAAAGACAGTAGAAAACTTGTGACCAGATTACATGCACTGAACAACAAAAACCTTCATAACTTTTTAAATTTCAAAGCTAGAAGACACCCAATGATATATCTGGAATCCTTATGCTTAGAGCTATTGATTAATAGGATAAAAGAAAAGTGACAGATAAATTTTAACTTAGTTAATTAATTCTTCTTCTTCTTGTCGATCGCTAAATTAATTAAGAACAAATCCGAGGTCGCGGTCTGGGTCACGTGACCACATGTGGTCGATCGGGCATATTGAAAACCAAATAACACACTAAAACCTAAAATAAACGCACTAAACTGCTTTTAAAAGCATTCAAAATGATAATAGAATAACAAATAATCATTAGAAGCAGTATAAACGATGACGTCACAGATTTTGCAAAATGGAGTCTGTTGAATTGTTTTCATTGAAACACCAAAATGTAAAAAAAGTCACTTTCTTTTCAAACCTCGATTCTGAAAATTTGATAATATTGAATGGGACCTAACTTCCAGTCAGTGTGCAAAATCTCAAGGAAATCCGTCCAGTAGTTTTTGAGATATAGGCCGTGGAGACGGGACAGACAGACAGACAGACAGACAGACAGACAGACAGACAGACAGACAGACAGACAGACAGACAGACAGACTAATAAAGTCTGTAGGACCTCCAGTAAACCTGGAGGGATAAATTTTCTCAATACAGCACTCCCGATTCAGGCACAGTATTCTTACTGAATGAGGACACAAATCTCAATGCAAACACAACAACACTTTTGTTCAATGTTCACACAACACCGTTTACACTGATGAAACATGTGCACTCACTGCAAACACGACTCTCACTACACAGAAACCAAACACAACAACACTTTTATTCAGTGTTCACACAACATTTTTTACACTAATGAAACACTCACACTCACTGCAAACACGACTCTCACTACACAGAAACCAAACACAACAACACTTTTATTCAATGTTCACACAACACTTTTTACACTGATGAATCACTCACACTCACTGCAGACATGACTCTCACCACACAGAAACTCTCTATCACAAAAGCACTACAAATTACAGTCCGGGAAGAGGTTTCCCTCCCACCACACCATGAAAATGTTAAAGGTTCTTGGTGTTCCTTTCCCAATGGATGCAAAGTTTATTCAGCTGTTCTCTGGAAACTCTCCACATAATTATTATAAAGTAAATGATTGCCAAGTAACTTTACCCAGAAACCTCATTAAGAAATCAACAAGTAGGGCAAAGCCCACAGGACTCACATGCTGAGAGGATGTGAAAAATGGCTGTTTTTTTAGACAACATTTACGGCCCCTGCGACCTTGACCTTGAAGCAAGGTCAAGTCACTATGTATGTTTTTGACGCCTTGTCATCATACACCATCATGCCAAATTGGGTGTTGATAGACTTAATAGTCTCAGAGAAAAATCCATTTACGGTCGGACAACATGGGTGAGTACATAGACTCACTTTTGCTTTGCATGTGAGTCAAAAACAGATATGCTCTATACAAACTTCTAAATGCTATACTATTCAAAACAAAAAAATCTTTGCATCCTAGAATGGAAACACCTTGAGTTCAACTGAAATCTTCAACAGTGATGCAGTTGCCATCATTGTGAGGATCCAAGAGAGTTTCCTTGCACCTCCATGCATTAACCTTGAAGACTCACACTCCATGCCTACTGCAAGATACATATGAGAAATGCATTACAGACGTCTTCCTTGCTGGTATCACTCTCAGCATTTTCTTTCTTATGGTACACAATGGATTTCTGACTGTTTCACCAATGGAACATGCAAAAACTGGGTGTTTCATGCCAGAGTAAAAATGCTCCAACTGATATCATCTGACCTGGATCAGCGACCCCTGAAAAAAGGAGATAACTAGTCGCAACTGTTACCCTGTTGTCCCAGATGCACAAGATGCCAGTGATAAAAAGGTGTGCCAGTTGGTGCTATAATAATAATGTTTTCAGTTAGACCAAAGCCATGACAACAGTGGTTATGTATGGTAACATGCACAAGTGGTTAACACAAAATCACTACCTGCACCAACATTTCTACCTTCTCCATGCATGCACTGGCACACAAAGAAATGTTAACTTCTCAGTCTCATCAAAAAACGTTCAACTACAAATATGGCTTATGCAACATTTAACCATGCCCCATGTCTAGCCACTGCAGATCATAACATGCATAAAGAAGAAGCAAAAAATGCATGGAGAAAGAGAAGGAAGAAGAAAAGGAGTAAAAGGGAGAAGGGAGAGGATGAGGTGGAAGAGAAAAGAAACATGAGAAAGAGAAGAGAGAGGAATAGAAATAGAAAAGGAATACAAGGAAAAGAAAAGGAAGGAAAAAGAGAAAGGAGATTGGAGAGAAGCGAGAAGGAAGAAGGAAGAGGAGGTAGAAGAGATGGATGAGGAAGGAGGAGGAGGCAGTGGAGGAGATGAAGAGGCATTTCTTCTGGAACCAGGAAACAGCATGAGCAAAACTGTTGCAAACTGAATGCAGGCAGAACCCACACTCCAAAAGCAGGCCTACACAGCTGCAGCCCAAGCATTCTGCAGAGAGCGGAGCAAATACATCATTCCACCCATCCCAGGCCACAAGAACAGAGACTCAGGCTGGGCACAGCCCAGACCACATTCCCACCCCACACCCTGAACCCAAGGCCTCCTGTCTGACTAGAGGGGTTAGCTGTTCAGTGTCATCAGAGGCGTTTAGCATACAGCCGGCCTTCACCATGCCGATGATGCAGGAAACGGGCAAGGTACCTTCCAGCACATTGTGGCCGGGATCCTCATACTGGGACTGGAAGGATTTCTGGCCTGCCCCTTCCGCCTCCTCCTTGCCCTTCCCGTAGTAGTCCTCCTCAGAGTAGTCTAGGGGGAAAAGGTGTCAACATGACAAACATGATTATTTCAGCATTTGGTCTGACATGGGCATCTCTTTCACAGAGCATGACATTCTGAAACTGGCTCTGAAATCAACATCATTATATTTATAAAACCTAATTTCATACTCATCCATCCACATTCACCTCTGTCTAGATTACCAAGACAGCAAACTGATTCCATACTGCATGGTGATGGGTGATCATCCATCCACATTCACCTCTGTCTAGGTTACCAAGACAGCAAACTGATTCCATACTGCATGGTGATGGGTGATCAGCAGCCATTCCTTTCTAACACATAGATCTAGCAATGCATTCATCCTGCACAAGTACTCTCACTCTGAGAGAGTAACTAATGGACATTAGCATTAGGAAAGGCATAAATAACAGAGGTTTCACGCCATCTGTGAACACAAGTTGGCAACTCCACTGCCAGGGCCTACTAGAAATAATTAATCTTCTATTCAAAAAGTCGCCGACCATCAATTATGTTTGAGACTACTCATAAGTTGACACCACATGCTGTTGCAACAGATGACCAAGCCATCACACTTTCGCAGTGCATACAAAGCAATATTCACTCCATCAGCAACACTCCTATAATTAAGGTACTGGGCAGCCATTGTTTATTGAACACTCTGTTCCGCACTCCTGACACAAGACCATAGCACCCAGTTCCTCTCAAGCTCAAGACTCACAGCCCTACAATGGCAAGCTTCCACTGTTCCAGTGACAAGAGAGGTGTCCCAAACTCCTCTCCTGACCAGTTTTGAGCACAGTCTAAGTCACAGTGGTGTTAACTGTCAAAGCTCTCTCACATAACTTATTTTTCTGGAAGAGAAGCACTGCCACAATGAAAGCTTTAAGAAACTCTGGATCAGATCAGCCACTTGCTTAATGAATGCAAGTATGTAGGTGTTGCAGCTGTACAGGCAGGGTCGGAAGAAGAGTTCATGTGCCTTTTCCAATGGTCTCTCACTGCTCTTCTCAAGGCAAAAGTCTGGAAGGAATCACCAGACTTCCTTCTACCTTCTCTCTCAAGCTAAGTCTACAAGTCCTCAACCACTCAAAGCAGCAAGCTGCCACTTTCTGCCTTACTCAAGCATCTGTACTACTAAGTATGCCATTGCCCCTGCAATCCCAATGTCTTACTAGGCTTTCACAAGAACCAATTGCCCAAGCTGATGTGAAGTATTTACAGAGGTGCTGGTCACAAACGTGTTGATGCTCAATAACTTTGTAAACTAACAAATATTCAAGTGGGTTTTAAACCAGATAAATTATTCTGTCCAGATGGTGGTTTTCCCCCAGATGCTTTGTTTGGATACATGTATCCATATATGTACATGTATACTTTTCAGCTGACCATGCCTACACAAGATAACTTGGTCCTAATTGACTCAGCAAGTTCATCAACAGTGTTGTAGGTGGGACAGATGTGCATTTATTGTGGATCATTCATATAATTATTTGTGTGTTCTCTGATAAATTATACCCTGGAAAAAGAATCACCCTAAACATCTGCAAACTTAACTTCTACCATGAGAGAAGAAAAACAAAAAGCTACAAAAGTTATAGATCTAACTTTTGCAAGCACATAATAAAACTTGATTCAACTCATACATCAGGCGATCAGCAGGCTTGCTTATTCCACCAGTCACTGCATTCAAGCTGTGTTAGTTTTCAGCAGCAGCAGAAGTGATGTGAATGCCCAGCAAGCAAGGAGTCAGTGCCTTCTTCTATTTCTACAAGACTACTAAAAGTGGAGTACTACTTTGCTTACCAGTGTTGCCATCTTTGTCTGAAGTGGCTTCCCCAGCTTTATCAACGGTTTCACCCTCATCTACCTGCTTTGATTGAGCTGTAAGCCACGAAAGGATTGCATTGTAGAAGTCAAACCCATTCAAGTCCTCTACAGCTATAAAAATACAACCGGACTAATTGGCACTCCCTGTCTACACACCATTTGATTTCTGATACTGCAAATAACCAGTGCAGGAATTTAAACACTGCTTACAACTGGTCATGCAAATTAACCTAAGCAATAATTACTTGTGAGGCAATCTCAAGTAGCAAGTGACCATGTGCAATATCAATACCTTTTACAGCAGAACCATCCAGTTCAACATCATTCATGCTGGGGAGGAGAAAGAGCCCAGATGATACACATGTGGTTATGTTACATTGGATCTTTACATTGGATACAGGACAGTTAAGTTACCAGCCCTAGTCACTCAAGTTAATTAGAAAGAAGCCACTACCCCTAGTCACCCAAGCTAGACAGAGAGAAGTCACCAGCCCTAGTCACTCAAGCTAGACAGAGAGAAGTCACCACCCCTAGTCACTCAAGCTAGACAGAGAGAAGTCACCACCCCTAGTCACTCAAGCTGGAGAGAGAAGTCACCACCCCTAGTCACTCAAGCTAGACAGAGAAAAGTCACCACCCCTAGTCACTCAAGCTAGAGAGAAGTCACCACCCCTAGTCACTTAAGCTAGAGAGAAGGCACCAGCCCTAGTCACTCAAGCTAGACAGAGAGAAGTCACCACCCCTAGTCACTCAAGCTAGACAGAGAGAAGGCACCAGCCCTAGTCACTCAAGCTAGACAGCGAGAAGTCACCAGCCCTAGTCACTCAAGCTAGACAGAGAGATGTCACCACCCCTAGTCACCCAAGCTAGACAGCGAGAAGTCACCACCCCTAGTCACTCAAGCTAGACAGAGAGAAGTCGCCAGCCCTAGTCACTCAAGCTAGACAGAGAGATCTATGTCACCACCCCTAGTCACTCAAGCTAGACAGAGAGAAGTCACCACCCCTAGTCACTCAAGCTAGACAGAGAGAAGTCGCCAGCCCTAGTCTCTCAAGTAAAATAGAGAGAAGTCACCAGCCCTAGTCACTCAAGCTAGACAGAGAGATGTCACCACCCCTAGTCACTCAAGCTAGACAGCGAGAAGTCACCACCCCTAGTCACTCAAGCTAGACAGAGAGAAGTCACCACCCCTAGTCACTCAAGCTAGACAGAGAGAAGTCGCCAGCCCTAGTCTCTCAAGTAAAATAGAGAGAAGTCACCAGCCCTAGTCACTCAAGCTAGACAGAGAGAAGTCACCACCCCTAGTCACTCAAGCTAGACAGCGAGAAGTCACCACCCCGTCACTCAAGCTAGACAGAGAGAAGTCACCACCCCTAGTCACTCAAGCTAGACAGAGAGAAGTCACCACCCCTAGTCACTCAAGCTAGACAGCGAGAAGTCACCACCCCTAGTCACCCAAGCTAGAGAGAGAGAAGTCACCACCCCTAGTCACTCAAGCTAGACAGAGAGAAGTCGCCAGCCCTAGTCTCTCAAGTAAAATAGAGAGAAGTCACCAGCCCTAGTCACTCAAGCTAGACAGAGAGAAGTCACCACCCCTAGTCACTCAAGCTAGATAGAGAGAAGTCACCACCCCTAGTCACTCAAGCTAGACAGAGAGAAGGCACCAGCCCTAGTCACTCAAGCTAGACAGAGAGAAGTCACCACCCCTAGTCACCCAAGCTAGAGAGAGAAAAGTCACCACCCCTAGTCACTCAAGCTAGACAGAGAGAAGTCACCACCCCATGTCACTCAAGCTAGACAGAGACAAGGCACCAGCCCTAGTCACTCAAGCTAGACAGAGAGAAGGCACCAGCCCTAGCCACTCAAGCTAGATAGAGAGAAGTCACCAGCCCTAGTCACCCAAGCTAGATAGAGAGAAGTCACCAGCCCTAGTCACTCAAGCTAGATAGAGAGAAGTCACCAGCCCTAGTCACCCAAGCTAGAGAGAGAAAAGTCACCACCCCTAGTCACTCAAGCTAGAGAGAGAAAAGTCACCACCCCTAGTCACTCAAGCTAGACAGAGAGAAGTCACCACCCCTAGTCACTCAAGCTAGACAGAGAGAAGTTGCCAGCCCTAGTCACTCAAGCTGGAGAGAGAAGTCACCACCCCTAGTCACTCAAGCTAGAGAGAGAAAAGTCACCACCCCTAGTCACTCAAGCTAGACAGAGAGAAGTCACCACCCCTAGTCACCCAAGCTAGAGAGAAGTCACCACCCCTAGACACTCAAGCTAGACAGAGAGAAGTCACCACCCCTAGTCACTCAAGCTAGACAGAGAGAAGTCGCCAGCCCTAGTCACTCAAGCTGGAGAGAGAAGTCACCACCCCTAGACACTCAAGCTAGACAGAGAGAAGTCACCAGCCCTAGTCACTCAAGCTAGACAGAGAGAAGGCCCCACCCCTAGTCACTCAAGCTAGACAGAGAGAAGGCCCCACCCCTAGTCACTCAAGCTAGAGAGAGAGAAGGCACCACCCCTAGTCACTCAAGCTAGACAGAGAGAAGGCACCAGCCCTAGTCACTCAAGCTAGACAGAGAGAAGTCACCACCCCTAGACACTCAAGCTAGACAGAGAGAAGTCACCACCCCTAGTCACTCAAGCTAGACAGAGAGAAGTCACCAGCCCTAGTCACTCAAGCTAGACAGAGAGAAGTCACCAGCCCTAGTCACCCAAGCTAGACAGAGAGAAGTCACCAGCCCTAGTCACTCAAGCTAGACAGAGAGAAGGCACCACCCCTAGTCACCCAAGCTAGACAGAGAGAAGTCACCAGCCCTAGTCACTCAAGCTAGAGAGAAGGCACCACCCCTAGTCACTCAAGCTAGAGAGAAGGCACCAGCCCTAGTCACTCAAGCTACACAGAGTTGGACATGGGACAGTGCATGCAGGCACCTTTGTCCTCCCTATTGTAGTACCAGTCAGCATCACCTGGCTCTGTGGAGGGCAGATCATCATCTGGCAAAGAGGAAGGCATCATCTCACTGACAGTCTCCTGAGTAACCAGTGTATACTCAAAGACACACCACGTGGTCTCCTGCACCGAGTGACCAATGCATGCTCAAAGACACACAATGCGGTGTTTTGCTCTGAGTTACCAATATATTCAAAGACACACAACCTCTGAATTTCCTAAGTAAATACACAGATGTATGTATCCACATGTGGTTATCTCCAAACAAAAAGGACACTTTCATGAAGTCCATCTATGAGTTTCAACATCATGTGATTCCATACCCTACCAAATTATATGACAGCAATATTTGAAGAAACAAAACTCATCATCAAAGATTCTAAAACTGCAGACTGCCTATCCTCAACTCAGTAATAAAAAAGAAGCTGCAACAAGAAACTAATATCACTGGTGGAGTCGGAGTCAAATCAATATTACTTCCTCACTTCAGGGATCTTTAAAGATTCAAAACATTTAATTATTCTAATAATACTTTTAAAATCCATTTTTCAGAAGACACTGACCATGTACATTTGTAACTTCCAGACAAGATAAGCAGGAACAAAGACAAGTGAGATTTAAAGTATCAAAGAATTAAAGTGGGCACATTCAGAAAACATTGCTGGGAGGCTTGAGGGTGAACTGATAGCATTCACACTTCTATTCACACAAGACCATGTTTCACAGATAAGCACATGCATCACTCTTATCCACAAAAAATGACAACACACATTCTGACCACATGGCATTTATATCCACAACCATGGCTGCAGAATTCAGAAAAGTTACCATATGCTTCATCCCACCGGGACTGAATGACATCTCTGATTTGAACAGTACTCTCCAAAGCCAGGTCCTCACAGGACCCGGGGGGGCAGCTGCTCAGAGCCAAGCACGCAGCCCACAAGATGACCACACCGCTGAATGGAAACATCCTAGGAGTCTCGGCACAGACAGCAGATTCTTCACACACATGCAAACCCCCATATATACACGACCTGAACTGAAGTGAGAAATATTCACTTCAACTGCAACAGCTGTGACTGATTCCATAAACAGCCTGCATGTGATCAATATTACCCCCATCCATTCCTCAGCAGCTGAATGCATTTCTTTTTTGCCCATACCACTTTACCAGCTACAGCGTGTACATTGCAAGCAGGAATACTGTGAATCAACATCACTATATTGGCGGGTTTGATAGTGGGAGAGGGAGAGAAAGTGCCTTGAGATGGGGTTACACTACAGGTGGAGAGGAGACTAGCAGGAGGGGGTGGAGGAGGAAGGGGACATAGAAAAGGAAACTTGCCACGTTTCTCTGTTTGCTGGCTGCCATCTTCCTCCCTGTCTACCTCCTTCACAGTTACATTTCCTTGCACAGAATCTCTGTTACTAAAGAAAATCTGTTTTCGACTTCAGGAGCAAGCCTCAGGCTGCCTTAGTGACAAACCACTGTTTTCCCCCATACATGTCATGTGACAAGAATGCAACCTATTGGTCACTCATCCACTACAGCTGTTTTCCTTTCCCACTGCCTTGTCTTCCCATGCCTGCCAGTATCATTTGGCACTTACAGGAACAGGAGCTGCCTCCGACTTGAGTAAGAGAATAAACATGCAGGCCAAGATATTGTGTGTGATTCCCCGTTAAATACTGTAGCTAGCTTTTGGCTATGGACAAGTTTTATCCAATGTATAAGTAATTTTGATTTATATTCAGATTAATTTACCATATATGTATATATGACATTCCTTTCTCTCTCTCTCTCTCTCTCTCTCTCTCTCTCTCTCTCTCTCTCTCTCTCTCTCTCTCTCTCTCTCTCACACACACACACACACACACCAACTGATCTTGCCATGGGAGTCAAGAATAAGACTTGTTTGAGTTACACCTTTTGGGCTGAGGGGGGGGGGGGGGGGGGGGGGGGGGAGAGGGGGACAGAAGACAAACAAAATGTTGTAAATCTTTGAATTACAAGATAGCTTCTGAGCTGCATCAGAGAGAAATGCTGCCCTACCACTCCCAACAACTGCACAGAAATTTTCCCTCCTCCTCACCCAGAAATCTCAGGGCACAAGGAGTGTATTTCAGTCAAGTCACTGATGCAGTGAATGTCGTCTTTTCATAAGCTCCCATTGACGCACTCCAGTTCTATTGAACCATGGAGTCTGAGCTAGTCAGTGATGAACTCCGGTCCCAATGCTGAACAAACAGCCACGCCTTGAAGTTATATTTGTCCCCAACTGCGTTGGTCCAAAGGCATTCTGGTGCTTTCACAGTGAGCCAGCCAAATACATGCTGACAGCCAATGACAGGTGCATGAATCTTCAGCTTGGTGGAGGACAGGAAGACACCAAGGATTTACAGATTGCAAAATGCTTGGGATAGATCTACTCTATAAGAGAGCCATGTTACCACAAAAACAAACCAACAAACAATAAAGTTGTGGTTATGGTAACCTGACCCAGCCTTTTTTCTTCCCTGCCAATGCCCCCCAAAGAGAGGAGAGGGAGAGGAGGAGGAGGAGGAGGAGGGGGATGGAGGAGTAGAAGGTGGAGGTGTGGGGTGGGGGGGGGGGAGGACGAGGACGAGGACGAGGAGGAAGGGGATGGAGGAAGAAAGAGGAAGACGAGGGGGAGGAGGAGGAGGAGGCGGAGTGGGGGGACGAGGAGGAGGAGGAAGGGGATGGAGGAAGAAAGAGGAAGGGGAGGAGGAGGAGGAGGAGGAGGAGGAGGTGGAGTGGGGGGGGGGGGAAGAGGAGGAGGGAGGAGGAGGAGGAAGAGGAGGGGAAGAGGAGTGAGGAAGAGGGGGAGGGAGGAGGAGGAGGAGTAGGAGGAGGAGGAGGAGGACTAGGAGGAGGAGGAAGAGGAGGAGGAGGAAGAGGAGGAGGAGGAGGAGGAGGAGGAGGAGGAGGAGGAGGAGGAGGAGGAGGAGGAGGAGGAGGAGGAGGAGGAGGAGGAGGAGGAGGAGGAGGAGGAGGAGGAGGAGGAGGAGGAGGAGGAGGAGGAGGAGGAGGAGGGGATGAAGAACAGTTCTAGCCTACCTACTGACCCTCTTTTTTTTTTGGGGGGGGGGGGGGGGGGGGGGGGGTCCATGTTACCTTGACCACAACAATTTTTTACATTTTTTTGGGGGGGTGGGGGTGGGGGTGGGGGCTTATTTCCCTAAAGTAGGCAAATCAAACACATAATTCATCATCTGATATATTTCAGTATTTGCTATCATGTGGCAGTGTGCAATCTCTACAAGTACAATGCATTCACTGCCTCTACCCTACCTCCCCATGCCATGGGCTGTGGGTAAGAATGGGCCCAATGCATCTCTCTAAGTGATTTGCAAGAAGCAAATGACAAGAGAAATCATGATGACTTACTCTAACCAGCTCTATTGATTTTCATTATTAATACCAGTCCTTCATAGCCTACACAGGGTGACCAGTCCTTCATAGCCTACACAGGGTGATCAGTCCTTCATAGCCTACACAGGGTGACCAGTCCTTCATAGCCTACACAGGGTGACCAGTCCTTCATAGCCTACACAGGGTGACCAGTCCTTCATAGCCTACACAGGGTGACCAGTCCTTCATAGCCTACACAGGGTGACCAGTCCTTCATAGCCTACACAGGGTGACCAGTCCTTCATAGCCTACACAGGGTGACCAGTCCTTCATAGCCTACACAGGGTGACCAGTCCTTCATAGCCTACACAGGGTGACGAGTCCTTCATAGCCTACACAGGGTGACCAGTCCTTCATAGCTTACACAGGGTGATCAGTCCTTCATAGCCTACACAGGGTGACCAGTCCTTCATAGCCTACACAGGGTGACCAGTCCTTCATAGCCTACACAGGGTGACCAGTCCTTCATAGCCTACACAGGGTGACCAGTCCTTCATAGCCTACACAGGGTGACCAGTTCTTCATAGCCTACACAGGGTGACCAGTCCTTCATAGCCTACACAGGGTGATCAGTCCTAAAAACTCTATCCATTCATCTGACAACCACCACTAACATAGTTCCTTTTCCACAAGACCCCAGCTTCACTGTCACCCTCTACATTATACAACCAAATATCTTGTACAAAATTATAAAAGTAAACATGCAAAATGCCCCATAAGTACATCAGTGTGGGAATTCAGTCTCAAAAGTCTTCTTTCCCTCACAACTAGGCCTCCTGTTGTGATACATTTCCAAATGTTATGTAGGCAAGTCTTCATACAGTATAGATCTGCAAAACAGTCACAACAAATTTAATTTTGTTCCAAATTATTGCTGGAATTTGCTAGTTAATCACAGACAAAATCAACAAAGGAAAAAAACTAAGATAGCATTAGAGCACTAACATATCTGTTGTATGACCGATGCTGAAACAAAGATTTATATACACACATGTAATGCCAATAGGCCATACTCTGTCTGTCTCTCTCTCTCTCTCTCTCTCTCTCTCTCTCTCTCTCTCTCTCTCTCTCTCTCTCTCTCTCTCACACACACACACACACACACACTTACAAACACACACACTCACATATAATATATATACACAGGCACACACAACAGTAATAGTCAACATAGCAACAATAAGATGACAAAGGAAGGAAAAAGTTTTCATTCTTACCACCAAGATCATCGTCATTGTACTGATAGGATCCATCATCATGGTGCTGGGGCCCCTCTCTCTCATGGTCATCCTCGCTCACTGCCGTCTCATCTGCATGCTTTGCCTCTTCATCCTCACTTGCCTGCCCCTCATCATCCAGGGAGATCTGTGGTGGGTCTGTTGGTGAAGTGCGGAGAGTGGAGACCACGCCACCAGCTCCAAACCCTCCAAATGGCGACAGGGTGGTTCTCAATCTCAGCCATGTCTGGTAGTTGACATTATTTCTGTTGAAGGATGAAGTTTGGGATGGCTTCACTTGGACAGGAAATTCCAAGCTATTGCTCTTGGTCTTTGTTGGTTCAAATGGAAAAAGGACAGGCCCTGGAGCGACCAAGGAACCCAGGTTTAGTGTCTGTAATCCGGGCAATGCCGAGTTCTGGCCACCACCATTGGTGGCAGGTGGATTGGCCCCTTGATTCTGGTTGTCTGCCCCAAACCCATCCTTGCTGCCGTTTGACTGTGCAGGCAGAGCATTGGCAAGGGGAATATTGGGGAGACTGGGCAGCTGGAGTGAAACTGCCCCACCAGCACTAGAGCCCGAGGCTGGGCTCTGGCTGTTGATGGAAGAGGCAGAAAGCCCCTGATTGGCAAAGTTGGAGGCCTGGCGCTGCTGGGAGTCTGGCTTGAGACCATTCCAGTCCGGTAGCGGAGGAAGATTGGGTAGTTGGTAAGAGGAGGATGCTGGTTGGTAGGCACCATTCCGAGTCTGATCAGAAGGATTTGAGCCCGAGGCTGGGCTCTGGCTGTTGATGGAAGAGGCAGAAAGCCCCTGATTGGCAAAGTTGGAGGCCTGGCGCTGCTGGGAGTCTGGCTTGAGACCATTCCAGTCAGGTAGCGGAGGAAGATTGGGTAGTTGGTAAGAGGAGGATGCTGGTTGGTTGGCACCATTCCGAGTCTGATCAGAAGGATTTGAGCCCGAGGCTGGGCTCTGGCTGTTGATGGAAGAGGCAGAAAGCCCCTGATTGGCAAAGTTGGAGGCCTGACGCTGCTGGGAGTCTGGCTTGAGACCATTCCAGTCAGGTAGCGGAGGAAGATTGGGTAGTTGGTAAGAGGAGGATGCTGGTTGGTAGGCACCATTCCGAGTCTGATCAGAAGGATTAGCAGCTGAGTTTACAGGAGGAGCCTGGTTGCTATTTGGGAACAGTGAGGGAAGGTCCTTCAGGGCCTGGGGCTGTGTGTTTGTGGCAAGTGCGTTGATGTTAGAATAGGCAACTGGCACTGCAGCTTCTATGTTGGAAGGGGGTAGCGGAGGCAAGTCAGGCAACTGGGGAACTTTGTAGGAAGTGTCACCTCCCTGTGCTTTAGAAAGAGAGGATGGGGCTTTGCCATACAAAGACCCAGCGTTGGCGTTGAGATTGGACTGCCCACCCAGGCTGTTTGCAGAATAGCTCAGTGGGGCCAATGGAGGCAAAGTAGGCAAGGAGTTCATCTGTGAGGCCTTGAGTTCTGTGCCGACACCAAGGGGTGGAGAGTTGCCATTGCTATTTGAGGGTGCAGACTGACCACTGGCAGGGGGCAAAGGTGGCAGGTCAGGCAGCTGGGGCATGGTGCCTTCATTGGAGGGATAGCCAGCAGCAGCACCCTGGATGGCTGTCCCCTGATTGGAGGAAGCCCCATCATTGTGTGAAGCAAGAGCTCCACCATTCAACTTCTCAGGGGACTGTGGATTGGTTGCGGAAGCTGCAGCATTTTGGAAAATGGTTCTCTGCGCATCCGCTGGACTGGCTGCGTCACTGCTGTCAGCTGTGCCCTGAGCCACACGACTCCCTCCTTCATCAGGGAAAAAGTCTGTCCCTTCTGTCTTTTCCTTTTCATCGTCTTCAGGAGTGGATTCCCCAGGCTCAGTCTTTCCATCCTTGTCCTCATCTTTGGTAGCCTGGTTTCTATAGTCATAGCCATTTTCTCTGGTCTCATTTTCATCCTTGTATGTTTCTTCATTTCCTTCATCGTCACTGTCATCATTGTAATTTTTTTCATTTCCTTCTGCAGGATTGTCATCTTGATTGTCATCATAGTTCCCTGCATCATCAGTGTTGGTTCCATCAACATTAAAGTCACTGCCAGATTTGGCTCTATCTTGCAAAATCGGGAGATCTTCATTTGGAAGGGGAGCCTCAGCAGCTTCAGTCTCCGAGTTGTCTGAAGCAAAACCAATACACAGGTGTCTGATATTGAACTCATGTAGCTTCCTTGTGAAAGCATGAAGTAATTCATTTAGACTTTTTACCTGTGTCTGTCTTTGGTGTGTCCATGATAAAATTGCCTTAGAAAAATGAGCTGTGATAGTTATAATTGCAACTACATAACATGCAGCTCTAGCCAAAAGATTACAACCATATCAATATGATGATGTTGGTTATATTCATTAACAGTTTCCAATATTTTCAAAGTTATTCATTAAATATATGGTGGTATTGTTCCACAAACATGTGTAGTTGTGAAAATTCGAAAATTATTCAGGCATCCGATAACTCATGTAAGTATATAGATTTCCCTGAACAGTTCACAAAGTTTTTCGATAAACAATATTGAAATGTTTGTCTGCTAGTACAAAACGGCTCGGATGGCATAAGTGTTAATGGGGAAATCATTTCGGCCTTTACGTCGGGACATAAACATAATCATTTACATGATAAATCAATAACGAGATGCATCACGTGATACGATACGTGTCACTCTCGTTAATGGCAACATCAAGATTATTACAAGATGACTGATAAATGTTTTCCTCGTATTAGATGTACTTACCTTCAGCTGGTACATTCACAGCGAGCGTAAGAAGGCAGATGCTAATGAAAATGACGTGGGCCCTCATGATGGATGGAAACAAATAAGTGTGTCAGTTCACACAAGTTGAAAAATTCAAGGATCACTCGTCATGCTCCTTGGTGGCACCCTACCCAAAATCCAGTCAAATCCAGAGCTGTGTAGACTAGTTACCGTTGTCAGCCTTTGAAATACACTACATTATGGAGCAGCCCACCCTCAGCACGGCCAGATGACGCTGTGTTGGCGAAAGAAACTTCCTCGTGAGTTATCTTTCCTCGGAAGTTGTGGCTGTAATGGCGGGAGATATGATGTAAACAGAGCATGGACGCCGACTAAATATCCATCCACTAGTCATCATGAAGCTGCATGCGATTCATGAAAACGCTTTCATCTGACAGTAAGACAAATTTAGGAAAACCCTCCTTCAACTGATTTTGATGAACTGGGAGTAGTGGCATTATTACATGTTTCTGTTTCGGCCTGGATCTGGGACCTGGGTCTGGGAGCAATCAACTCGCCACACATTCGATACAAGAAATGGATAATTCGTGTCGTTGCGGTTAGGCCTAATCTTTAATTCGTGACGTTGCGGTTAGGCCTAATCTTAGTGCACCATAGTGATTGTGTGACATCAGTAATAATGTTGTTATGTTCAATTTTTTATGTATGATGAGCAGTGTTTTTTAAAATGTTACTGCACCTGCTCAGACTACTTTGGTAAGGAAGAGTGTCCCTAGAGTTAAACTTTTGTAGTTTACATGGAGAACGCGGCATATGAGAGAGAGAGAGAGAGAGAGAGAGAGAGAGAGAGAGAGAGAGAGAGAGAGAGAGAGAGAGAGAGAGAGAGAGAGAGAGGTTAATTCTCTATACAGAAGAGCTAGCTTCTAAGCTTATGATCCCAAATAAATCTCTCTTGTAAGATATGCAGAAATGCCTAAAATTTCATCCTTGATAAATAAAAAATCAGTCAATCAATCAATCAATCAAATAATTAATCAATCAATCGATTAATTAATCAATCAACCAACCAACCAATCAATCAATCTCTCACTCTCTCTCTCTCTCTCTCTCTCTCTCTCTCTCTCTCTCTCTCTCTCTCTCTCTCTCTGTGCATGTGTACAGAGGCATGTATGTGGGTGCAGGGGGATGTGTGTGAGTGTGTGTGTGTGTGTGTGTGTGTGTGTGTGTGTGCCTTTTTGAGAGAGAAAGAGAAAGAGAGAGAGAGAGAGAATTGGATGCAGGCAATTAGCCGAATCAGTATGACTGCAGTGATCATATATCAGGCTTTGTATGCACCTGCAACATTTTCCTCTCCAGATGTTGATTCAGGAACACTGGCACTTTACTCAGAATCATTTTGCAATAAATACTTGGATTCTATTCATTGTCAGTTTTGAATTAAATGCAGTTTAGAATGGTTAGTGTTGATTGTTTAATATTCCTTGCAGGTGCAGCCATTGGGCTGCAGTGTTCAAATGGTGGCCAATGTGAATCAGCAAATGCAGTGAGTGATACTATTTTCCTTGACGCATGAGGCATGTACCTGGCACAAGTTGGATTTCATCTGTCCTGAGCATGAAATGCATATTCACACAGATGTGCATCATGTAACTCAAAACTGAAATGATGTGACAAAATAGACGCTTGCTTAGGTTTCATGCAGAAACTGCGTCTTCAGAGAGTCATGTATTCCTATTCTTTCCACTAACAATGGGCACCATATTGTTGTCTGCCTTGGCAAGAATCTCACAGTACATTTTGAGGGAGAAAATAGAGAGAAACTTCACCCCACCCCCACCTTGCTAGACAAACAAACAAGTAAACAAACAAAAATGAGAGAGCACTCGGAGAGCACAACTGTCACAAGGAGGCCACAATTTCTCTTCCACGGTCTGTATAATTAATTCATGCAGGATGCCATGCTAGCCAGGCCTGATGCTATGTAGTTTAGTTCATTTTAGGGTCTGCTGGAAATCTCTGAGTGCAAAACGTTTTAGATGCCAGGGTCATCAATAGTTTGACTTCATCAACTTTATGATGAGTGGTAACATTTCTGTTTTTGGTTGTAATTTCAAAACTACTGAACAGATAACCTCCAAAATTCCCTGGATTTTTCCTGGAGTGGAGGTTAAAAACAATCCTCAGGTGTAACTGTTGGGATGTTCTGCACATATTCCCCCATTTTGTCACTGAAGGTGTCCATAGTTGTCTCCCTTGGGCTGCCACTTCTTGTCAAGTGCCGAACATCTTTAATCCTGTGAATTGATTTCTACCATCTTCTTGATTGTCATACTCATAATGTTCTGGTTTTGCATGTCTTCATCTGAATTGTCACCACTGGCTGCCTTATGTGCTTGGCCTTAACCAGTGATCTGAAGTTGTACAGCAGTGTGCCTGGTGCCGTGGGCTTTGTGTGCATGGCTTCCTTGACAAGATTTGTCTGTCATGTCCATAATTTGATTGTTCAAAGATTTGATAAGGACTAGAATTATTGTATTTTGCTGATGGTTATGCTTCTTGTGCTGGTTTATGAATATTTGTATTATTTCCGTTTCTGTGATCCAGCATACCTTCTATCTTCCATTCAAGTTTCAACCACTCACTTTCCAGGGCCACCTCTCATCTTGCTCCTGCCTCAGCCAGCCCTGCTGCCTGTTTGACACTGCTTTCCCTGTTTCTCTGCTCAACGTCCCTACTCTTCCTCCCTGTTCTTCCCTCTCTCACTTGAATGACCACCCCGTGATCTAGACTGCAGGCATAAGGGAGGCAACTCCTCCTGCAATGAGTAGATTTGCTGCAAGGATTTCAAGTAATCAGAAGTTTACTGTGGGAATAGACTCGTTTGCAAGCATCGTGTCTTTTGTAGTTGCCATGCACAGTTGTTCCTTGAAGGATAGACATCATTAGTTGACTTTAAGAGGTTCTGCAGCATAGATCCTTTGGACATTCAGAGCAGTGGACCCAAGAAAGAGACATTTAAAGAAATTTAAACTAATTTCTATGTTTTCCTAACATACTTACCAGTAGACAAACCAGTGATATATGACCTTTTGACCTCGAAAAGAGATTTTGCAAAAATCTTACCCACACGTGACTGCCTGCCCCGCCAATCCGAATGCTTTAGACATAGGCAGGAAGCACGTCAGCAAAGGGGAGGTAACTCCCCATGCCACGTGATCGCTCTTGTCTATAGATATAAGCCTCAGCAGGCAGACACCCGTTCTCTTGACATCGCCGAGATAACCCGAGCAAATGCACAAACGGGGAGGTGGGTGGGACAGTAATTTGTCTACTGGTAAGTATGTTAGGAAAACATAGAAATTAGTTTAAATTTCTTCAAGTTTTCCGACCATACTGACCAGTAGACAAACCAGTGGTATGATTGCCCAGCAATGGGCGGTGGGTTGTGCATAAACACCTGACCCAACAGAAAAAACTACTCAGCCTCAAACACGAAGAGCCGAACCCGCAACAACCAACTTGTTGATGCCCAAGGTGTCGTTGACACGACGAACTCGAACCTCACACAGTTAAAAGCGTGTGAACACAGTCACTGCACCAGCAGACCGCCCTCATAAGGTGAACCAAAGAGATACTCTTGGCAAACGCTACAGAGGTGGCAACCTTGCGGAGTACATGAGTCCGAGAGGCACCAGCAGAAGGATCAACAACACATTCTAGGGATACGACCTAGAAAACGGAGAAGCAGAAAACCCATCCCACAGAGGAGGAAAGATCTGACTATGTGCAAAACAAACGAGAAAACAAGGAACTAGCCAGGTGATCCTGTGTTGGAAAGAAGCCAAGCAGAAAGGTTCAACAAGTGAACATTCAGATGGCCAATTCCCGAACGAGGTTGCACGAGAGTGCACGCAGAGAGATGAAGCTCGATGCGCTCCGCATCGGCCAGAGCCAGCAGATCAGGGAACCAGGAAGCTCCAGGCCAGAAAGGCGCGACCAGGATCATGCGAGGACGCTCCAGGGCGACCTTGGCCAACACCCTCGGAAGAAGCCGCGTGGGAGGGAAAGCGTAGACTTCCATGCCCGACCACGACCTAGCAAAGGCATCCCGCCCGAGAGCCTGTGGATCATGCATAGGGGAGAAGTAACACGGCAAACGCGTGTTGAACCGGGTGGTGAACAGATCCACCATTGGCTTGCCCCAGCGAAGCCACACCTGCTCTAGAGCCTGATGCGCTACAGTCCACTCTGTAGGCAGAACCTGATTCCTCCAGCTTTGGTGATCCGCCAGCACATTCAACTTTCCAGGAATGAATTCTGTGGAAATGGAAATGCCATGGGAATCAGCCCAAACCAGATTCTCCTCAGCTTTAAGAGACAACGACGTAGAAACTGTGCCTCCTTGATGCCTGAGATAACTCAGGCATGTGACATTGTCACTTGAGACTGTTACGTGCCGATTCCTCAAGACTGACAGTAACCCCTGGAGAGAGAGAAAACTGCTTCCATCTCCAGAAAGTTGATGTGCAGCCGCGACTCGCTCTGAGACCACAGACCGGACACCGAGTCCGTGTCTGTGTGCCCACCCCAACCGTTCCTCGAAGCGTCTGTGAAAGCCGGGGCAGAATGCCTCACGCACCGACCTGGCAGACTCCATCTAAAAGGCACCTCACGAACAGACTTGCAACTGAGAGAGGTCTAGACCCGAGCGAAACCCACCAGAAAATTTGCAACCGCGAAAATTCGGGAGAAAACCCCCAGAGAAGCAAGAGACACCTCCTGAACAACCTGCGTGACAGCAGAGAAGCGACCTCCTCTTCCAACACCTGCACCTTCTCAGGGTGAAAGGGTTTAGAAAAGCAAGAGGCTCCGTGACAGATGCGGAGGGGTCGTGAACGGAATTAATCAGTCCCGCACCCTCAGAAAAGCGCCGTCGTGAACTTGCCGACGCCACATGGCAAACGCCCGTTGCAGAGCGTGTGCGCACGTATGAGTCGAACAAAGTCCGCGCGGCAGAACACTGAAATCGCGCACAAGAGGAGGGCAAACCGCAGCCGAGTCAACCGGTTCCTCACAGAGAGAGTCCAGAGACAGAGAGCGATAGGAGCATTGGTCGGACGTCCCACCCCTCTTCCCCAGCCGCATTGGAAACTACGGTCCAAGAACCAAGCGTGCCAACTCGACAGGCTCTGCTCCGGTCGTTCGAGACTCGCCTCCCTGCAGGGAGAAACACAGTCGACGACTACGGAGCCAGAGGAAAAAACAAGACTCATGCCAGCGCCACACCGCCCCGCTCCCCCTTCCGGGAGAGCAAGGGCGGGGCACATGCGACTGCACAGAAAGGGTGGCGGCGTGCTGACCGAACCAAACAGCCTCTGCTGAACGGCCGGTAGCAACACTGCCTCGGGCCCACCGCAGAGCTCGACCTTGAGAAAGCGCGGTGGGAGTGCCGCTCCGCCCTGCTCGACCTGCCGGAAGCGCAGGGGCGGGGCACCGAAGAGTGCACGGGAAGGGAGGCGGCACGCTCACCGGACCAAGCAGTGTCAGCTGGATGGCCGGGAGCTCCGCTCTGCATGGGGTCTAACTGCAAGCTCCACCTCGCGGGAGCGCGATGGGAGGAGTGCACGGGAAGGGAGGCGGCATGCTCACCGGACCAAGCAGTGCAGCTGGATGGCCGGGAGCTCCGCTCCGCCTCGAGCCCACCGCAGAGCTCGACCTTGGGGGAGCCGGTGGGGGTGCCGCTCCGCCCTGCTCGACCTGACGGGCGCGCAGGGGCAGGGCACAGAGGAGTGCACGTGAAGGGAGGCGGCATGCTCACCGGACCAAGCAGTGTCAGCTGAATGGCCGGGAGCTCCGCTCTGCATGGGGTCTAACCGCAAGCTCGACCTCGCGGGAGCGCAGTGGGAGGAGTGCATGGGAAGGGAGGCGGCATGCTCACCGGACCAAGCAGTGTCAGCTGGATGGCCGGGAGCTTCGCTCTGCCCGGGTCTAACCGCAAGCTCGACCTCGCGGGAGCGCAGTGGGAGGAGTGCACGG
>JAWQFJ010002633.1:0-5000 GCA_034096865.1 Theodoxus fluviatilis
TAATTTCGTCGAGAGTATGTTGCCGAGATACTTGTAATCGCTGACCACTTCCAGTTGTACGTCACCTAGATACCATCTTTCATATCTGGCCAAATATCCACCTAGTCTGTATACAACTACTTTCGTTTTGTCTGTGTTAATCTTCAGGCCAAGTTTATCTGCTGCGCTTTTAAGACAGTTTAATTGATTTTGGAGACCAACTGCTGTATCAGAAAGCAGAGCGACATCGTCTGCAAAAAGGAGGGCACTTAAATCAGGTGTGTTGGGTAAAAGTTGTATACCGTGCTTACTGTTTTCCGAAATCTCTTCAATCAGGGAATTAATTAGGTAAGAAAATAAGATCGGGCTGATTTTGCAGCCTTGTTTTAGTCCCGAGGAGCACTCAAAGAAGTCTGTTAGACCCTCCCTCCCTCTTACGCAGTATCGCACTGATCCGTACATGGCTATCAAAATATCTAAGATTTTTCCTGTAATCCCATTTTCTTGCAAAATTTTCCACAATATACTCCTGTCCACAGTATCAAAAGCTTTTTTAAAATCTACATAACCAATATAAAGTTTTTTGTGTTTACATAAATATTTTTCAATGATACCATACAGAATGAATATGTTGTCAACTGTCCCATACCCTTTTCTAAAGCCCGCCTGTTCTTCTCGAATAAGGTCATGCTGATCTGCCCAGTTCTGTAACCTGCAGCAAACAACATGGGTAAATACTTTACTGATGGAGAGAGAGAGAGAAAGAGAGAGAGAGAGAGAGAGAGAGAGAGAGAGAGAGAGAGAGAGAGAGAGAGAGAGAGAGAGAGAGAACGAAGGAACGATTGAACGAAAACTTTATTCATTTGGCCACCGGCCCATGACGAAGGGGATTCAATAGAGTTAGCACTCCACGTCAGGCAGTTCGTGTCCACATGCGCTATCGCAGTACTTCTGCGTTTAAGAGCATAGTGGATGTACAAGGAAAGTGATCGAACCACTATGGTCTTCTTCTTCTTCTCGATCGCCGATCATACTTGGAGTCAAGATCTTGAACTATAATCAGTGGTCCTCTGCAGCGCATCCACCGGCCCGTACAGTTTATTGTGCAAGGACTCCGGCGTTGGCCAAATCTCTGCTTTCAGCAACCGGAGGCTCCCGCAGTCCTGTAGGATGTGGGCCGTGTCCTGTTCTGCCTCTCCACAAGGACACATAGGGGAGGGCACAACATGCCATTATGAACGATATGGTCACACTTATAACTTGAAATACGGATAAAGGTATCAACATTTCTAGGAACATCGTCCGGAAGTAGATGTTTTGTTGGTAGATCATAATAAATACAATGAAACAGGAAGTGTATAATATTATCTTCTTTGTCATCCTCAATACACATGGGGCACAACCAATCTCTTTCCATTTGAGAATAACGTAATTTGTGTGCTTTAATTTAAGTACTTTCGAACCTAAAACGAGTCAGTGCTGAGAGAGAGAGAGAGAGAGAGAGAGAGAGAGAGAGAGAGAGAGAGCGAGAGAGAGAGAGAGAGCGAGAGAGAGAGCGCGCGCGCGCGAGAGAGAGAGAGAGAGCGCGCGCGCGCGCGCGCGCGCGCGCGCGCGAGAGAGAGAGAGAGAGAGAGAGAGAGAGAGAGAGAGAGAGAGAGAGAGGCAGGCAGGCAAGCAGGCAGATATACAGGCTGGCAGACAGAGAGACTGGCAGACTGACAGAGAGAAACAGACAGACAGACAGACAGACAGACAGACAGACAGACAGACAGACAGAGAAAGACAGACACAGACAGAGACAAACAGACAGGCAGGCAGGCAGGCAGGCAGATGGATGGATGAACGGAAGGACGGATGGACGGCTAGGGCCAGAGACAGAGAGACACACATATGCATACACACCAACGCGCGCACGCACAAACACACACACACACACACACACACACGCATACACACACACACACACACACACACACACACACACACACACACACACACACACACACCACACACACACACACAGACCGAGTTCATACCATCATCAGAAGCACCATCACCACCAACGCCATTCCTTGAAACAACAAAGAAAAACATAATAAGGGAGTGTTGTCACTAGAAAACGGTTGCTTTATTTTCATCATACTGCTACCCATCAGGCTTAGCAAAGTGACCTGTATCAACTCGTAATCACTTAAATGGAAAGTATGTGTAATGCATAGATGCTTATGCCCAATGATCAGCAGCAGGAAGCAGAAAGCAGTTTGAGGTCCGGGTGTACATGCTACGTATGAGGATCGAACATCATAATATAAAATCACTGTTGTTAACTTCACTTACTTGATTTGCGCTTTTATTAGACTATTCTAGCGATTTTCGCGCTCCGTGGCCTACCATAACCTACAAAGGTTGATAGGCCGTAAACTCCATCCACCCATCCATTGTTTTCTTCATCAACATCCTTGGCTCGAGGAAACCTTAAAAAAATTACAAAACTTTTTTTCTTTTCCGAAGTAGCGCAGTTCCGAATGCAGTCTTGTTTAGAAATCCACAGGAAATGTCTTTCGCCGAGCGAACCCTTCCTTAAAAGCGCGCATCCTCTTACGCAAGCACATGTATATCTCACTAGCAGGAAATTAAAGCAGTAGGGCAAGAGGGAAAAAATTCGATCAGGTTGCAGATGATCTAGTTTTCAAGAATGTTTATGCAACTCTGAACCCGATTCCCACACCCTTCTACGTTTGCCATCCGCCCTAGACTCTATTCCCTCCTCTTCCCACCCACCACTCACTCCACCACCCACCCCCTACCCCCATCCCCAACCCCTGTTCCCCCTTCTCTCTTTCTCTTTTTCCTTCTCCCCTCGTGACCTCCCACCTAGAGTTCTGATCTCTTCTGACTCTTGTGCTGGTGTCACCGATACGCACCGCGTCGCACCCTCTCTGGGCATGGTCCCAGTCAAAGCTGCCCGAAGACGTGTTTTTACTGAGTCCCACTGCTCCGGATACGTGGGTGCCCCTATAGAGAGAGCAAGGCGCCCTGACCTTACGTCAGGCCCGAGGCTGGTTTCTCTCGACTGGGATGCACGCTGGCCAAGTCAGTCGAGGGCAATCCAACTGAGGCGCGTTTCGTTGTCGAAAGGTGTTCAAACCGTTCACCCGCTCGCCCGTTGGGAGGTAAGCATTTCCCCGGGCTAGATAAAACTGAAGAGCTGCTCGACCGATGAGCGAGTAAATAAAAAAGGAAAAGATTAAATAAATCAAAGAACTGCGATGCTGTTTCCAGCTGTCACGCTTCGGACATGTGATAAGTCAAAGCCACTTTTTAGCGGGAGTGCTGTCGTCACGCCCACTCCGTCCTAATTAGTATTAATAAAATCTGGCGCCTGTCTGCAGAAGTTTTTTTCCAAAGCAAGGAAAGACAAAGCAAGGCAAAGAAATGCAAAGCAAGGCTAAGCAAAGTAAAGCAACGTGCGGCGAGGCAAAGCAAGGCAAGGAAATGCAAAGTAAGGCTAAGCAAAGTAAAGCAACGTGCGGCGAGGCAAAGCAAGGCAAGGAAATGCAAAGCAAGGCTAAGCAAAGTAAAGCAACGTGCGGCGAGGCAAAGCAAGGCAACACACAAGCACCGACGTCAAATGCTTATCACAGACGTTAGGGGCAAAGTCCTGCCGAGATGCAAGACGGCCATGAACTCATTCTGAAATAGACTGCACCCCAAGAACGGATTTCTGCTCTTGTCAAGCACCCAGCTGCAGCGGTAGGGTTGGATAAACAGCGCTGATTCTCGAGGATGCCGTCGATCCCAAGATAAAGGCAGACGGGTTTGTTTGCAAGAGCAAAGGGGGAAAGAAAAGGGCAAAGTTTGGAGAGGCATTTGAAAAAAAAAAGCATCCTGCCACGACAGGAACATGAATGACGTGTATTATGCAGTAGAACCCGTCCTTTCTCTCAGTATTAATCCGTCTTATCTAGATTTTATCTGTAATGCTTTATTTTGAAAGGAAGAATGGATGGAATTAGTTTTAGAGTCTATCGGCCTTGTAGGCTCCGTAAGACCATGAAACATGGAGTATTAATGGAGCTAGTATAGAGTCAGAGAGTCAAGTCACGATTTCCCTAGTCATTCGCCTCTTGGGAATCACAGAGGGGACGCGGTGGGTCCATTATCCCCCCCCAACCCACAGGGAGACGCGGTGGGTCCATTCTCACCCCCAACCCACAGAGAGACGCGGTGTGTCTATTCTCACCCCCAACCCACAGGGAGACGCGGTGGGTCTATTCTCACCCCCAACCCACAGGGAGACGCGGTGGGTCTGTTCTCACCCCCCAACATGCAGGGAGACGCGGTGGGTCCATTCTAACCCCCAACCCACAGGGAGACGCGGTGGGTCTATTCTCCCCCCAACCCATAGAGAGACGCGGTGGGTCCATTCTCCCCCCAACCCACAGAGAGACGCGGTGGGTCCATTCTCCCCCCAACCCACAGGGAGGTGCGGTGTGTCCATTCTCCCCCCAACCCACAGGGAGGTGCGGTGGGTCTGTTCTCACCCCCCAACATGCAGGGAGACGCGGTGGGTCCATTCTCACCCCCAACCCACAGGGAGACGCGGTGGGTCCATTCTCACCCCCAACCCACAGGGAGACGCGGTGTGTCCATTCTCACCCCCAACCCACAGGGCAATTTTTTGTTAAGGGTATGAACATTGATCATGACTAAATGTCTTCCAGAGGCCTACTGTGTCTTTGTGATGAAAAAAGAAATGTCACCCTCGTTGACAAAGATTATTCATTCTCTTTTACGTCACGTTTGACAGTCATTATGATGAATGCGACACTGTGGATCCAGAGGTGTTAAGTCCTGGGGCAACTGTTCCACTCTGGCTTTGCATTGTGCTGCAGTCCTAGACAGTCATTAGTCGATCTGATTGAATGCCGTCAAACAAGGGGAGTGGATGCAGGACAGGTCCTGAGGGCGGTGATAATCTTCATCAAAGTCCGTGCCAAAACGAGACGTCATAGACGTCA
>JAWQFJ010002633.1:22500-30362 GCA_034096865.1 Theodoxus fluviatilis
CTCAAATTATGTCTGTTTTTGTGTCTAGGGGTATTACTAGTGGAAGGGGGATAATTAATTCACTCACTTTCGTCTCACGCTCGCATGACGTGACACAATGTTCATTAAGGATTTTCTTTAATCAGACTTAATCATGAGTGAAATCAAATTCAAGGCAATATGAACGAAAATGTCAATCAATTCTATCAGTCTACTCTCTGACTGAAAAGTAGAGGATTAATTTCACTGACCAGAAACCAAAGTTGACCCAGAGTTACTAACAAGTTCACGCAGATAGGCGATGATGCTTCTCGAACTTTCCAAGAACGAAACTTCAGCCCCAAACGATGTCTGCTCAGAAATGGGCATTCACAAGCACACACTCTCTCTCACAAGGCTACACCTTGAAAGGAGAGGATCAAAAAGGCCATAGACACTTGTGGGTTCACCCACACATATGTACACGTGCAGACACAGGTTTGAACACTTCAGATAGCATTCAGAACTGAACGACAAAACTTCCATGCGGCGAGACGGCGTCATAATCCGACAAAACTGGACCTTCATTCGTAGAGGATACTGTTCTTCTTAATACAACCTTTCAGATGGTCGGGGGAGGATTAGAATTTTAACGTGTTTCATCTCAACATGGAGCTGCTCGAAAATACGTCTGTTCATAACGACATTCCCAGAGTCAACTGAATTACATAATTCCAGCGTTTTCGACTCAAGAGTCACCCACAGTGCATGCGCCACTACCTCCAACCAATCAAATCATTGTTGCATCACTGATAATTTTAAAAACAGCCGGTTCAAACGGGTCTCAGAGTGCAAAGCTCAGCTTGTTCCCACCAAAACATCAACATAGCGAACGTTTCAAACAACACAGAAAATGGAACAAAGGCTGAGCCATAACACTACAAAGAACACCGAATAGTTAATGGTGTCATGCATTTGTTGACTATGCCAGTTACGTTCATTCTTCATGCTTCATTAAAAAAGAGATTTGTTTAGTCAGAATGACACTGTCAACAGCCTGTGTCCTTATGTATTTGTATGTGGTGACATTTGTATTTCTATTTTATTTGAAATAGTAGAAACTGTTTGCTAGGTTAGAGGTTGTCCGCATCCGCAAAACATACAAACAAACATGAAAAGAACACACGTATGTAATGTACACATTTCAAAGTATTTGGCCTCGATTTTTATTTCACAATCTGTCACGTGATACAGGGGACCAATCAGAAGGCAGATCAACGTTGAATACCACACCCCCGGCTGTTTCTATGGCAACGCGTCCTATCCGAACCAGAGTTTGCCGATGGCAGAGCCACGACGGGAACCGGAAGTAGGGTCTGGTCACAAGACTGGCACTGATTTTATGTCTCCCTGCAGGGAGGAACCACAGTTCGACTTTGTGGGATGCAAGGTGAGGGAAGGAAGGAGGAATGAATGAGATGAATGGATGAATGTCAGTGTTGGCACATTGTCATTGTGTTATGCTAGTAATTAACGACTGAATGTAACAAAGAAAAATCAATCCCTGGTCCACTGAATCAAAGAATGCTTACTGGTATTCAGAAATAGAAGGAGCTTTTTCAGTATATGCTTTAAATTAGTTTGGTTGTGATATATGGTAGATTGATAAATTTGTAATCTTTGACCTCTTGATTTAGCTTATTTTGGTAGGTCCCAAAAGGGAGTACATGGACCATCTTGCTGTGCGATTTTACGCGACAAGACATAATGGGGGAGTCGTTTTATTCCAGACATGATTATTAGTATAATGTAGATAATTTCATGGGCCTTTCGGTGTGGATCATAGTTCTGTCCTGACGACCATCGTGAAAACCTTATCAAATTTTCAGCCGATACTTGGCCAATGAAATGCTGTTTGATGACGAGTAGATGTGTGTTCAGCGTGGTTCCAAGCATTTCGCTGAGATACCCCATCAGGGAGGAGACTTTTCTTTTGCAAGCAATATGTCGATTACTTGTACTGTCCATCCATGTGTATATCATTAAGGCTTAGGTTCAAGTTCGATGGTGTGCCAACAATGTCAAGTGTGTTGCTTATGACCGCCTTTGGCCCTACCACTAAAACTGATGAGACGGTGTGTGTGTGTGTGTGTGTGTGTGTGTTTTGTGTGTGTGTGTGTGTGTGTGTTTTGTGTGCGTGTGTGTGTGTGTGTGTGTGTGTGTGTGTGTGTGTTTTGTGTGTGTGTGTGTGTTGTGTGTGTGTGTGTGTGTGTGTGTGTGTCTGTTGTGTGTGTGTGTGTGTTGTGTGTGTTAGTGTTTGTGTTTGTGTGTGTGTGTGTGTTTGCGTGTGTGTGTGTGTGTGTGTGTGTGTTGTGTGTGTGTGCTGTGTGTGTGTGTGTGTTTGTGTGTGTGTGTGTGTGTTTGTCTGTTTGTGTGAGTGTGTGTTTGTGTGTGTGTGAATTTGTGTGTGTATGTGTGTGTGTGTGTGTGTGTGTGTGTGTGTGTGTGTGTGTGTGTGTGTGTGTGTGTGTGTGTGTGTGTGTCTGTTTGTGTGAGTGTGTGTTTGTGTGTGTGTGAATTTGGGTGTTTGTGTGTGTGTGTGTGTGAGTGTGTGTGTGTGTGTGTGTGTGTGTGTGTGAGTGTTTGTGTGTGTTTGTGTATGTGTGTGTGATTGAGTGTGTGTATATATGAATATGCGAGTTTATGCATGTGTGTGTTTGTGTGTGTGTGTGTGTGTGTGTGTGTGTGTGTGTGTGTGTGTGTGTGTGTGTGCGTGCGTGCGTGTGTGCGTGCGTGTGTGTGTGTGTGTCTGTGTGTGCGTGCGTGTGTGTGTGTGTGTGTGCGTGAGTCTGTGTGTGCGTGCGTGCTATGCGTGTGTGTGTGTGTGTGTGTGTGAGTGTTTGTGTGTGTTTGTGTATGTGTGTGTGATTGAGTGTGTGTATATATGAATATGCGTGTTTATGCATGTGTGTGTTTGTGTGTGTGTGTGTGTGTGTGTGTGTGTGCGCGTGTGTGTGTGTGTGTGTGCGTGCGTGCGTGTGTGCGTGCGTGTGTGTGTGTGTCTGTGTGTGTGTGCGTGTGTGTGTGTGTCTGTGTGTGCGTGCGTGTGTGTGTGTGTGTGTGTGTGTGTGTGTGTGTGCGTGAGTATGTGTGTGCGTGCGTGCTATGCGTGTGTGTGTGTGTGTGTGTGTGTGTGTGTGGTGTGTGTGTGTGTGACGTTTGTCAGTCGCTGTCCTTGCATGAGCTCTGATATGAGTTAATGACCGCATCCACCCAGTGCTGACTCAGTGTGGTGGTGCATGGCGCTCCAGCGTCTCGCTCCCCTTTCAGTCCTGGATGTGGATGGCGCCTGGAGTGCTGCTCTACCTTGTTGACGTCATCTACAGGCGGCTCCGCCAAACACTTCCGGTCACTGTCGTCAGCCAGACACGACTTCCAGGTGGCGTCAATGAACTGCGTCTGCGCATTAAGGATCTTTCCGCTGTTCCAGGCCAGGTACAGATTATGTCTGGATTTGACATTTTTTACGAGGGTAATCGGGAGTTGCGTGATATTATGGTTCGGTTTTGAGATAGGGAGTTTCTAAGTGTTTCTTTGTAACATTTCTGAATACTGTATATATGCAATGAGAACTATAATGGTGTAGTGATGCCTTGTTTCGTGAAAACGCTTTTAACGACGTGAACATTTATAACTAGTTCTCTTGAGAGATGAAATGTTAGGCATATTCTAGAGCACTACATATGGCTGCTGCCGCCAGACACCAAACCGTGGTCATGGAGCTTTCGGGGCCTGCTCCAGAAGCTCAACCCATGGGCGGTCCTAAGCAATGCAAAACGCCACCTGGGAGTGTCCACTAAGTGATGGTGTTGCCTATGTATGGAGCCTTCTTGGTTGCAATGCCACATCCATAATGAAGCAGCCTGAGCAGTTTCCTGTAGCTGTCCAGTCACCTTTCGAACGGTCTTGGACCCAGCCTAGCCCCCTGACACTAGAAATGTTCATACTAGGAATGTCCATATCTTAACACTCACTCACGTGATTTCTGTCCTCAGTATGTCCTGATCCAGTGTCCTGCCGTGTCAACGTGGGAGTGGCATCCCTATTCTATTTCACAGGTGTGTCTGTGTCTAGCCCTCATGAGTCTGCAGTAGTTTGGTGCTGTGATTTTCACTGAATGCTCCATTTCATTTTCGATGCAGGTTCTTGGCCTATGTGAAGCAGAAGATTCTTTTTTCAGTATTAACTGTTTTTTCATCTTGCACAGTCAGTCATTTATGTATATATATATATATATATATATCAACTAGTTCAGCAAAAACTTCCTATTAATTTTCGCGCCAACGCTACTGCCTGTGCAATGGTGAGAAATAATCAATGTCTGTGCGTAATTTATTTCCTGTACTCATGCGAGATCAATAATACATCGTCAGTATTAATGTTCTTTGATCATACATAAAGTCTTGTATGAGTAAAAGCTACAGTTGGTCTGATCTCTTCTGCTTACCCATCTACCTGTGTGTTTTTGTTTTGTTTTGCTCTGTTTTGTTTTGTTTCGTTTCGTTTCGTTTCGTTTTGTTTGGGGGAATTTAGTCAACATTTTGGCCAAAACATAATAAATCTTACAAATACACAATGTCGCATGTGAGATATAAGTATACAATAAAGCTAAGTCCTAAGCACCCTGCTGCGAGTCTTCCTCCACTGCGTTCACTCTTTGTTATTTGAACTGAATATAATGCCTCTGCCTTCTAATGGAGGCAGAAAATAAACACACGCAGCCTGTCACTATTCTGATAACTGGGGCAACCCTTGTCAAAAGTACCATTTTAATCGCCTTTCCACCGCATGAGCATCTTGTACTTGCAAGTGTTGATTCGACAAGACGGACATCTCGTGTTGCAGTGTCCAGTCAGTAGTCAAGGCGAATTTTCCGTCCACATCAGGACCCGAGGGGACTGGTCACGTGAGTGTCCGCAGTTGTTGACCGGATGTGTTGGCCTGAGGAGGGGGAGAAAGAGTTAGGCCGAATGTGGAGCCCACAGGGGGTGGGGGGGGGGAGACGGTGTGTAGGGGTCCTCGTCTGCCACAAGAGGTGCTCTGGAAGACGCGGGGGGAAGGTGCGGGGGGGGGGGGGCCGCGGGGGGGGAGCCAAGCAGCGTGGGCAACGGCGGCGCTGGGAACACCGACAGAAAAGAAGAAAGGGAGGGGGCAAGAAAAAGAGAAAATACAAAATTAGTGCATCCCAGTATTAGAAACAAAAGTTTTATCAAAAGCAAAACCCATGAAACTTGATTAAAACCCTCGAGCGGTAGCGAATTGTAAGAGGGTCGCAGTAAGTGGACCACCAGCGGCATCCTGACTGATGCAGCAATGCAGATAAAAACACTCAATATCTAACCTGAGAATTTCAAATCCTCACACTCCACCAATTGACCGCTCCCCTATTGGATATCATTGGCGCTTTAACCCGCGCCCAATATGTATTGTTGTCCAGTACTCTTTCTTTGTAGTTATCTATTCACTGGGATAGGCCAGGGCGCATTTTTCTCTCAGACAGAAGGCAATGGTCAAAAATCACATTTCTGTGTCTCCCTGATAAGTAGAACGTAACAGTCCGCAGATTGCTGTTTTGTGTTCAAGAGGACGTGTACATCTGGCAAGACGAGACTGTACGTTGTATGTACTCCCAAAAAAAAGAAAAGAGTCAGGGTGCCATTTTTCACGTGCCACAAATTTGTCAACTGTTTGCGAACGAAACTTTGGTCAATGAAAGAAGTGCTTGTCAAAACTATGCTGAGGTAAAGAAGTTACGGGAGCACACAGTCAAATCCGGGAGGACCCGGTACTCGGACTCAAACCGGGGTATGCAGATTAAAAAATCACAGAGCGGTCCATATCACTTGCAGTCTCGGGGGTGGAAAAGAAAAAAGAGGTAGACTGGAATGTTTGTCAACATAACACACTCATAGGAAAACGGATAGAGTGTAGATTCCGGACATATAATCGTGTTACACCTGAACCCCCAGAAACGATCAATACCCTGGGGGCGGGGGCGGGGAATCTCTGTATTGCTTGGCATGACGACTTATAAGATCGGGGGTACGATGTAGCTGAGCGAAAGGGCATGTTGGGGATGCAAAGCACAGTTAGGGTGTTAAGCGCATACAAGACAAATGTAGGGTGGGATGTGCTCAAAAGCACCCAGGAGGAGGTTATTAAGATAACATGCCTCTGGGGTGCGAGGATAAGCCAACAGTAATCGGTGTCTCTTAATTAACGCAAGCGATGCTGCTACGATGGAGGGGGTGATGACGCAAACCTAACAAAAAAAAAAAAAATACGATTTGCACTTGGACAAACGTTGTCATGCATACTGCCCTGATCTTAGTGTCACAATTTTTGCACTGTCGTTTTTGAGAAACTGTAACAAATCGTAATTCATCTGTATGAATGAAGTGAAAACCGAACGCCCAAGTAATGCCAACAGACATACTCACCAAAAACTTTGTTCCAAGGGCACTACACGCAATGGTGGCCTAGGTGGTTGTTCCCGGCTCGCCATCGGAGCGTGCTATGCACAAATTGTCCTCGCTAATTTGGCGAGAGCAGTCTGGTTGTTGACACTGCATTGTATGAGCTGATGGCAGTAGGAACTCGTGAAAGAAATTTGGGTCCAACCGCAATAACAAGGACTCTGGTCAGTAGACTGGTGGGGGGTGAGTGGGGGGGGTCGAGTCAAAGACTGACTTCGGGCTTTAGTGTCTGGGTAAAAGCGGACTGTGTTGCCCAAATGTCTGGTTAACTGATGCTGTTCTTTTCCTTACCTTAGTTTTGGTGGTTGGTTCATGCGTTCAAAATAATAAACTTAGGTTCCAGCTGCGCCATTTTCTGTAGGGAGGTTTGTCTCCGTCCAGGTCGTTGAATTGTCAGACTGTTTTAGCGTGGGCCTTCGTTTTTTTCCTGTTTCCGCTTATTCCGGGAGTTGGGACCTCCCTGCATGGGCTGTAACTGTTGAGGCCTGAGGGCGGGACAGACGCTGGTCAGTTCCCACCTGACACTAGGCGCACTGGCTGGCTCCATACGGGCGGCGCTCCCAGATTGTGGCCAATGTACAGGTATACTTACGCTGACGAGCCTATCAGGGTGTGGCGAGAGAGGGTCACGGCCCACGTTCCGTGTGTAAGCGTAGTGTTGTGTAAGTTGTTTCAGGCGATTCCGTCAAAACACATAGATCAAGCAAAAAAAAAAGTTTTAAAAGTGTACCTCCTTAACCCGGGGGGTAGAGGGCGGTCAACCCTCCAGTTGCCCTGTTGCCAACATGGGGAGCCTCCGCGCCCCATTTCCTTTTTGCATCGGTCTCTCGTTACATCTCGCGCTTCGAGGTTTTCTTGCGGCACGTTGCTGAGCTTCCTGAGGCGCATGGCTGGAAAAAAACGCACGCGCTTTGGTCTATGTAGCCGTGATTTTCTTGCTAGGACCGGACGCTGAGTCAAACCTTCGAATGGCACAAAGGAAATGCTTTTGGGACCGTCATCGCACACGTCAGGTTTTCGCTGTGGATTATTCGGGAAAGGAGATGTGTGCAGGTTCAGATGAATGTCATTTGGGGCGTTGAATATTGTGTTTTTAGGGTTGCATCGCAATTACCATTCGTTATTTCTATACCAGTCATCACTCATCACGCACCCGTTAGCTTGACGTTTCACTTTGCTGACATGCGTCACATGCCCCACTACATGAGTTAGCAACGCCACAAGGATCTCACTCTAGGAGTTGTCAGTTGTCACGACCCCCCTCAATCATCGGGGTTAGCCGTTTTCAATTATTTAAAAAAAAAATCAGAAATATCTGTTTGAATTATAGTTTATTAGCACATAACTTTACATTATAGTTACAAAAAT
>JAWQFJ010002633.1:30384-32884 GCA_034096865.1 Theodoxus fluviatilis
CTCCCCAACTAAACACCACTGGCTCATCATGACCCAGTCCACACACCTGTACCGCTTATTAGAAAGACGGCTCGGTTAAGCAACCACCACAGACTTTCCGCACCCCTCACCCCCCAAAGCCCCACACTCTCTATCTCTCTTCCTATAAACATCCCATCCCGCTCACGCCAAATCACACACTTTCCTCTGCATAGACAGCCCCTCTCCTACTGGTGCTCTCTAGTCTATCTTCTCAGGATTGTATCTGCTCTCTGTGTGTGTCTCTTCAGAATACTCTGCTGCGGTAACTTCTCTCCTGCTAGTTGGCATCTGACTGGCTATTCCTCTCTCTCCGAGCTCTCCCCCTCCTCTATGACCCTATCACTCTCTCTCTTCTCTATCCATAAGTCCACTTTATGAAGATAACATAATACCATCATCCCAAATCTCTCTCTCCTCTCTCTATCTCTTAAGTCGCTTACCTCCCCCACCACACCATTATTCTGTCGAGAAGAAATCTCATTCTCTCCATAGTTCCGGCCCTTCCGTGTCGCCCTGTTTCGTGCCCAGTTCCTCCCTCGACCCCACCCTTTCTACTCCTCTATGTCTCATTCTCTCTGTTTCATCTTGGGTCTCTCTGTCTACTTCTCTATGTCTCTTCTCTCTGTCTTCTCTCTCTGTTGTACTATCTAGACTTTCTCTCTCTCTCTTTGCTCATACCACATCCTTTGTGAATATTTTGCACGCCTCAAGGGCTCTATGAATGTTCCTGACTGAATTGTAAGTAAGAAGAAAGGTCGAAAATACTGCTATTCACTAAACCTTCTTGAAATAAGTCGTTCGTTTCGTCTGTCTTTCCTGACTATTCTCCTTTACTTAAGCGCAACAACTTGGCTTAGCTCGGAGGTAGTCTGTTGGGCTTGCATAAATGGCAGTGGTGGGAATGTGAGATTGGTGAATCGTAAAGTTCAAAACGTGGCAGACAAGAACCAGATAATTAGACCGCTTACGTATCCTAAATTGCTACAAATTTCCTTCTTGAACACAAAAAACAAGACCCCTCAAATTTCATGGGAACAAATCATCCCATTTTTTAACCAAATTTACAGTTTGCCCAAAAATATGAGACTGAAAGCGAGGGAGTTTTAACAAGAAACGAGCAAACGTTATACAATCCCTTTACGACCAAACCACGTTAGTAACCCGGTCAAGTTGCCAAATGAATGGCTCAGGAATAGGTTAAAGCGTGCTGGACAATTGCTAAACGTCTAGGCGAATGCACGTGAACGGATAGTCGAATCCGCGCGCTACGAAACTTTTTTCGAATCCCACCCCCCGACCTCGTTTTTGTGTGTTTTTTTTTGTGTGTTTTTTCCCCCCCCTCTTTTCTCAAGAGATTGCGGGTTTGAACCCAATTTTTTGTGTGTGCCAAAACCTGGAGGTTCAGCGCCAGCGGTTTTTATTGCAAAAAGGACAAAATCACGTAAAAGTGATGGTAACACGTAATTTTTCAGTGTTCAACACTACATTCCAAAAATGTTGCTGCTGTTCGTGGCTGTGTAGTACAAACTGTAAGTCGTGAAATATGTGTATGTCTTTATCATTTCAGAAAAATTTTCTAGTTGTATCCAACAACATTTGACATGCCGACCACGAGTCGAAAGGTTTGTGGAGGCCTGTTTGGAATACACCTTTCTCTCTGTCTCTTTCTCTCTCTCTCTGTCTCTCTCTGTCTCTCTCTCTCTCTCTCTCTCTCTCTTTCTGTCCCTCATTCACTCTCTCACATTTTCCGCAGTGTCAGAAAAAGTAGAAGTATGAATCAAGAAAGGAGCCATGCTGTGACAAGCACGCAATGACACGCTGTGCTTCATAAGGAAACACCTGAGTTGTGACAGGTTGAAGGACATGTGTTGTCATTAACGGGCTGTCCCTTAGTGCGCATGTCTGCACTACTTCTGGGTTCCGCTAGAGATAATGGCTGTGGTTTTATGCGGCAACTTTCATCCATGTATGGAGTTCTTCAGCGCCTGACCTCAGCCGGAACTACATGTATGCATGCATACACACGTGCAAAAAGACAGACGAGCTGCACAGACAGTCAAGCCCTAGCATCATCCCCACTCCCTGGGGAAGTCCCCACTCACACGCTGGTTAACTGCAAGATTCAATCACGCGACTGTTTAGTCCTAACACACACACACACACGCGCGCGCGCGCACGCACGAACGCAAGCTCGAACGCACTCGCTCTTTGTGTGTTTATCTTATTGTTTTTGTCTGTGTGTCTAAGTGTGTGTGTGTGGTGTGTGTATGTGTGTATGTGTGTGCGCATGTGTGTGTGTGTTTGTGTTTGTCTCTCTCTCGCTGTGTCTCTCTCTCTCTCCTCTCTCTTCTCTCTCTCTCTCTCTCTCTCTTCCTCTCTCTCTCCTCTCTCTTCTTCCTCTCTCTCTCTCTTCCTCTCTCTCTCTCTCTCTCTCTCTCTCTCTCTCTGCCTGTCTCTGTCCATCTGTCTGCCTAAATGC
>JAWQFJ010002633.1:40384-43495 GCA_034096865.1 Theodoxus fluviatilis
TTGTTTTGATTGTGTATTCGTTATAAGCACGCTTCTTTAAGTTCACTTTTAAACTTGCCGATAAAGATAAAATTGCGTATATATTCGATGGGGACGTTGAGACCAACGAGACAAAACGGCCTTTGAAAATGGTCGGTGACGCGCAGTGATGTATTGCACCAGTGGAATGCAATGTTAAACCCCGAGGACAAGAAGCGCGTACGATTGCTCGAAACTACGTATTTACATGTCATGAATATGGCGACTGTTAATGGAATTTGCTCAGTCTTCCTATCCGTGCCCATGCGTTAATGCTCGTATTAATCTACGTTTCTCTGACAAGGCCGATAATTTTGCCAGCTGACCCAAGTCAAATATTTCGATACGGCAAAGACGTATGTATCAAAATCAGCGCATGTTTATCGGCTGTGTAATGTTTATTACGACCACCCTGGCCAGAAGTTATTTTTATCCCCCTTGGATGTGCTGATCAAAGCTTCAGTTTTAGTGCTTTATTGCCGAGTCTCTAAATGCAGGGTTAGATTTCTAACGGTGAAAAGTAACAGTCAGGTGACCCCAAGCAGGGGCTGAGCTACGACATCAATTTGCCTGTGTACTTCCCTTTCTGCGTGTATGTTTCCCTTTGCAAAGTATTGTCCAAAGATTTATGCATTGCGTGTTCGTGTCCGCTTGTGTCAGATCATACTGCAGAATGTATTTTTCGTGTAGATATTTGACATTTATTTTTAAAATGAAAGTATTGCCCACGAATGTCTCCCAGACGCACTTCTGATGAAGCAAAAAATTTATGAACGATTAAAACTGTGAAAGCTCAAAGACATATTTCGTGGTCATGTTTCTCTCTGTTGTACTTTCTGCGGATCCTGTCAGATTTTCAAATGAACAGTCATGGATTGAATAGCACAGAAGCCATGACAGTAAAACCTTTATATGTTCAGGGAATGTTCGAATGCGACGAGGCACTGCCGACATGGCAATCAGGAGTGAATATTTCAGAGATGCAAAATGTTTCACCTGTATACATACGTGTACATCCATGCTTGAATAACAGTTAAGGCCATCGTTGTTTTCGTCGACGTCGTCGTCGTTGTTGTCGGGGTTGTTGTTGCGACAGATGCTATGACCACCATAACAAATGAATTACCACCTCCGTGCTTGATATTTCAACAGTACTGCAGGTCAGCTAAGCCGTGTTCCAGTTTGCAGAGATCCGTTGATGAAACGTTAAGGAGAAAGTTACATTGTATAAACATATCCATGTACACGAATGTATGTAATACACAGAGTTGTGTGTGTGTGTGTGTGTGTGTGTGTGTGTGTGTGTGTGTGCGCGCGCGCGCGCGCGCGTGTGTGCGCGCGTGTGGGCCATAAAATCAAATCAATAAGCAGGATATGAGGTTCTTGCAAAGTACAGGGTGACAATGGAGGGGGTGGAGGAACAGGAGGAGAAGAATATGGGAGAAACAAGAAGAAAGAAGTAGAAAGAGGAAGATTGAGGACAAGGAAGGAAGAAGAGGAGGAAGAGGGGGAAAAGAGGATGGGGAAGGCTGAGGAGGACGAGGATGAGGTCGAAGATGAGGAGGGAGACAAGGAGGAGGAGGACGAAGACGACGAGAAGGAGAAGGAAGGGGGGAGATGGGAAAAGGAGGAAGAGGGGAAAGTAGTGAAGGAGGACGTAGGAGGACGATGAGGAGGATTATGGGGTGGAGGAGGAGGAAGTGGGAGGACGAGGAAGAGGAGGAGAAGGACGACGACGAGGAGGAGGAGGACGAGGAAAGGAGGAGAAGGAAGAGAAGGAGGGGAAAGATGAAGTAGGAGGAGGAGAGGAAGGAGGAGGAGGAAGTAGGAGAAGGAGAGGAAAGAGGAGGAGAAAGTGAAGGATGGGAAAGATGAGGAAGTAGGAGGAGGAGAGGAAGGAGGAGGAGGAGAGGAAAGAGGAGGAAGTAGGTGGAGGAGGAGGAGGACGAGGAAAGGAGGAGGAGGAAGTGAAGGATGGGAAAGATGAGGAAGTAGGAGGAGGAGGAGCTGGAACTGCATTTGAACAATGTGATCACAAAAACGTCGTTTCAAGTCAATACACACGCCCCTCTGTGGGTCGGCAGTAAGAATAGAGCCAGTACATTTTTTTGCACCATCCCGTGAAAGGCAAATGACCAGGGACAAGATTCTTGACTCGCCCATACTCCCATCAGCACCAGTGATCTGAGTTGTCATGTGTCTTACATAGTCTACAAAGGCCCATCCATACATACACACACACACATACACATACACACACACACATCCATCCATCCATCCATCCATCCATCCATCCATCCATCCATCCACCCACCCACCCATCGCCACTGTCGCGCCCTACACCTGATAGGTAGGACCTAAACCTCTCACACAGAGGGAGTCAGGAACTCAATGATTAAATATTTAACAAACGAAGACTATTACTCTTCGAAAAGGATGCGAAATGATGTAGATGGAGGGGATGGTGAATGATGGTATGATCAGCAGGGCGCCATACTGCCGCTGCACAGAGTTAGTGATGATGATGATGCTGACGATAGATGATTGATGACCAACGATTGATGAAAACAAGCGATGACTGATGAAGCAATTCAACACAAATGTGAAATTACATCCACCTGGCTTTGGCAACAACACACATATGGCCACGCACACATGTGAACATGCAACCACAATCAAAACAAAGCTCGATGTCTGTCAATAGAATGTCACCAGCCTTTCTGCGAACGGCCGCAGAAACTGAGGAAGGGGGGAAGGGGACGATGACGAGACGCTGGCGACGAATGCTGATGACAGTGAAGAATTTCCCTCCTTCAACCCCTTTCTGCAAACGCGGGCAGAACCGATGAAGAGGGAAGGAAGAAGGTGAAGTAGACCATGACGATGAAGGTCGATGATCCCCCCCCCTGACCCTGTGCTCTCAGGGCGACGAGCAGCAAGCGCCGTCAGGGATGGGATGACGATGGGTAGTGATGACGATGAAGGCGACGAAGACAGCCGATGATGTGTAGCGGGGACCTCGGACGACTATTCCGAGAAAAATACAACCCAGGCCTAAATGGCCAAAATTGATGTAACAGAGTGACAAAACTT
>JAWQFJ010002634.1:0-17834 GCA_034096865.1 Theodoxus fluviatilis
TTCAACATATTGCGCCACAATATAAACTCACCATATTTTTATGGACTGCTACAGCTCTCCTGCTGAAACATAAAAAATCAGTCGAGCGCAGATTTGGACAGAGGGCATTTTCCTGAGCTGGGGCTTTTGTCTGAAATGCCCTACCTGACAAACTCAGATCATGTCTTAAGGTGGCTGTGTTTCGACAAGATCTAAAAACTCCTCTCTTTACCAAATGCTACAAAGTAAGTGACTTCTGATTAGTGTGCACTGCGAACGATACAGTAGATGTCGGTACCAGCTCTGTACAAATGTTGCTGCTGCTGCTGTTGTTTTCCGATCGCCTGTCAGTTTGACATCGCTAATTATATTTTTTTTAAACATTCGATAGAAGTGAACAAACCATTGTACCTTACAATAAAATAAATAACTTGGGGCCGATGGTTCGTGGAAACAAAAGCAACGGAGTCGACTTTGTTTCACTCCACAAGACGTATTATGACCGCCATTGAAGAGCGTGATATAACCGCTTGTTAACGGGAAACTGCGAGAAGTGGAATTTACCATTATTCAGTGTCGCTCATATGGATACCCGGAAATCGCAGCTTGATTTTTTCCATTACAATGAAAAGAAACTATGCAACTTCATTTGTAAAGCAGCTTTGGTCATTGTTCACGCAGTACTTACACTTAAGCGGGTTTCCCCACTAAATATTTCAAACAGTTTTGATAATGGTGCATGTATTTGCCGTGTCTGGTCTGGGGTTTTTAATTTAGGGATTTGCTTTATTAAATAACTTAAATAAGGGAAAATGTCTCGTTGCCTCGAGTCTCTAGAGCACATCTACATCCTGCATGTGGATTTTTGGGGTGTCATCTTATCAAAGATAAGAACATCTTGCTCTCCAGTAATTAAATAATAAACTTTGATCCAATAGATTCTCTGTTTCGCACAAGAGAATAGCATTGCATGGAATTAACTTGACTGGGTGGGTTCTATTTAGCAAAATATGTAATAAAAGCAAACATATTCTGCTTGGGCACGTTTTGCCCAACAAGAGAACGATTCAAAATGAGAGAAAACGAAGATTAAGAGTAGGGAATGGACATGGGATAGGGAGAGTGGGGTTGAAGTAGTACTCAAGGGAAGTGGGAGTGGGGGTTGGGGGGCGGGGACTACAAGAGAGAGGAGAGATTGGAGAGAGGTGGACGGGTAGCTTAAGGGGGAAGTGGGGGCAGGGATCTTGCTGACTCTCGGCTGGAGCAAAGATGGAAGTCTTGTTTAAGTTAGATTTAGAAGCGTGACCTTAACAATGACACCATTCCGTACATAGAGAGGGCATGAAGACTCATTTGTGCTGAATGCAATGAGACTCGTGGCAAGGCGACCTCGGCACTCATCAGATGAGCATGCCATGGTCTTGGAAGACTCTGCAAAAGTCGTCTGTTAATTTTTATTTTGGTAAACAACATTTGAATGGGTAGAAGATACGTGTTGCCCAAAAATGTGCACCTTTTTTCCTCCTTTTTTTTGGGGGTGGGGGTTGGGTTGGGTGATAACCTAACACCCCCACCCCCCACCCCCCCCATTGACATGTTATGGGCACGTCTCACGTTCAGCAAGACTTACCAAGACAAACCTGCAGAGCACAGTGCAAAGTGTGAGAAGGAGAGACTGGTAGAGAAAGGTATCGGAGGTTCACATCCCAGAATGACAGACATTAAGCTGAGAGACGCCCTGGGAGTGCCAGAGAACAGAGAGGCATGGAGGGAACTGGTGGCCAGGTCACATGTGGTGCCTCCATGGTCAACCAGACCACGTGGTAGAAAGATGGATGAATCCCCGGCCCACACCATCCTTCCACCAGAAGATCCTAATATCAGATATCAGCAAAGGACATGTATAAACTGTACAAGGTTTACTGAGCATGCTTAATTGTGACCCGTTATCCCATACAGAGTCACTCCGATACCTCAGGCGATTTTCAGATTATCTTATCATGACAAAGTGCAAAGAATTCCTACAAATCGGCACTAAGTTTATCATATGTGCGGTGGCTGATGATTTTTGCCTGTTGAAAAACACGTGTACTGAATATGGGCGTCTTTTAGAAAACGACTTATTACTAGTGCAGATAACACTGTCGCAACAAAAGTTTACAGAAAACGGGCAATTTCATTGACTTCTAGAAGTTTCTTCAATGACCAGTGATTATGCATTGTACATAGAGATGAAAAACTCCCGTTTACCGTGATGCCACACGCTACACAAATTCGTTTGCAAGTAAGGCAAAATTAGCATGATGATGAGAAATGGTGTCACGTAATCAGACGCAGTATTTCGTGCAAAGAAGATGGAACAGATTACCTGTAGGCATGGAAAACAAATGTTTGTTGATGGATCTGAAACACCAAACTCACACTGTATACGCAGTGTTGGAATCGAGTCAAATCTCAAAACTGGCAAATTGATCTTCATCGATGCAAGTCCTGCTGCGTGTCCGTTTGACTGAAGTATGTTACTGACTTAATTTGCGAGAACAGGTCACAATTTTAAAAGATTGTAATTACAAAACACGCAGGTTTATTCCATCTATTTGGATAGAAATATAAGTATGTTTGATCTTTTTCAGGATAGACTTCTGAATCGACAACAAGAACCACCACCTCGACGTTTTGGGCCACAAGGTGGACAGGTATGAAATCTGCTTGTAACTGTGCAATTTACCTTCAACCAGTGCATGCCATTTTTCTTACTTCTGTCTTATATACATATATGAATACTACTAGATAATACAGGACAATAAAGGTAGCACGAGTAATTGTGTGAAGATTTGCGTGAGTATCTAATGTTTGATCTGGCCTAGGATCTCAAATGATCGTTCAAATTTAATGAAAAGTGACATACTTATTTTCATTTTTACAGAAATGTAGTCAGAAATAAAATGCAATATCGAACATTTTATACAAATGTTAATATGCATTTAAAGATTTGGAAATGTCTGGGGCGGAAACCAACAGATCTACAATATAAGGATACATACGGTTACCAGAGAGGAAAAATGATGTTTGTGTGTGTGTGTGTGTGAGTGCGCGCGTGTGTGTGTGTGTGTGTGTGTAGAGTGTGTGTGTGTGTGTGTGTGTGTGTGTGAGAGAGAGAGAGAGAGAGAGAGAGAGAGAGAGAGAGAGAGAGAGAGAGAACGAAAGAGTTCAGATTTCACATGAAAGTACTGTAGGCCAGCGGCCTGTCACAAACGTAAACACACAAACAGTTGGTTGATTTGTATCAATATAAATAGTTGACAAATTATATAGTGACTTTCTCATTTCGCATTCTGAGAGCATAATATATATATATATATGTATATATGGCTACATTTCATGTCTTTGTTACGTTTCTATTTTCAAATATATATCCAATTTTCTTCGATATTGAAGACTGTATATATTATTTTTAATATTTTTAATATCTTCATCTAACGAACAGTCCTCAAAAATGTGACTTTCAATTTCCACGCTATTTACACAAAATGTTCAATTTAAACTTCTATCTTTTTCGTACCATCTGTTCACGTTTAACTCATTTATGTGTAGCCGAAATCGTTTGTAGACATCTCCATTTTCTTCTTCAACTCATTGATGTATCGTTCTGCTTCTAAAGATTTTTTGTGTGAATCTGTAAGTCAAGAAAGGATTACCGTCACTCATTTTCCCATGCCGCTTCTGTTGAAAAAGTATCTTAATCTCGCTTTCAAACTTTTCAAAAATTAATTTTTGTTTCTTGACTTTCTATTGTTTCACACATATATAAAACGATGTTGATATAAACGCTGCTTTAATGAATCAGCTCAATTTACTCTACCCCTTAAATTTGAGTTGATCAACATGAGATAACCTTGTTTCGGTAGTCTGTCAGGTGGCAATTTGCAAAGCTTCAATCAGTATTTGACTGCGTTAATTGTAGCATCAATATACAAAGGACATCTCCCCATCTCGCCTTAAATCAAACAGTTTGGAGATCTGGTGTCCAGGTTCAAGTAGCGTTTGCAAGCAAAAGGGTGAGCTTTTTGAACAGCTTCCTATGGACCAACATCCCAGGGCCCGTATCCGGAACGGCGAGTTATTTTAACCCCGATTTATCTCTAAACCTGGGTTAGCTATTGCGAGGTTAGGCGCTAGGTTAAATCCCCATTCACGAAGCGAAAAAAACGCGGGGTCTCGGTCAACTCAGACGATTCCAACTGTCTGTTCTGCTCTCCCTTGGCTGGAAACCAGTATATATAGCAAAGCGCAACCTAGGATCCTCTGACGAGCGTACCTTATCTGACCGATTTACCTTTCCCAGTGAAGCTGGATACGGGCCAAGGTCATTTGCTCACTGCACAGAGACAGGCAAGGCAGTGAGAGGAAATTCTTCACATCAGCCTTGAATCGCGGCTGGATTAGAGTCATAACACGTTTTCTACACACATTCACAACGCGCGCCGCACACATGAACGCATGTGCATCTGATTAAAAGAGCCAATACTTGCTCAGTCGAAGATAACCCTGGGTTATCTATTTATCTTGCCGACATCGGGAGGATAGTTTAACCCTCTGCTTTAACGCGAGGTTAGGGCTAAATCGCCGTCATGCATAGGAAAATTTAACCCGAAGTCAAGATAACCCGGGGTTAGGGGATAAATCGAGTGTTAAAAAGATAAATTGCCGTTCTGGATACGGGCCCAGAAGTCTACACCAAAGATTAAGACTGATAGTATTTGAGCGTCAAACAAATATTAAAATACCGTGTTATTCTTTGATGTTCAATTCTTTTGGTATAGCAGTTGCATGAGATTCAGTGCATGTAAATATAATTTCTATTCTTAGAATTGCAGCCAATGGTTTAGATGTCTCTGATTTTTATATTTCAGACGCATCAAAATGACAATTTTGCACCTGTTCACGGCAAAACGTCTTCTGTAAGTACAATTCAAATACGTCGTTTGCCATTCCTTGCTCTTTTCTGAAAGAAGACAAAGATGACGTCAAAGATTGCCAGATTTTGAACGATAAAAGCTTATGGTATGGCAAACATCATGATTTGGGTTAACAACTTGTCCGCCGCAGACGCTCGAAGTTAAAACAGGAAGCAACGTCATATCGTTTCACATGACACAAGTTGTACGCGTTTGACTGGATTTGATTATTGGCGTGTCTGTGCGTATAGCGTTTCTTCTTTGTCCAGTTGTGTAGCATTCTTGGTGAGATTTTCACGCAGAGAAGAAGACAAAAATGTTGCAAGTCAGTGTCATGTGTGTGTATATGTATGTAAATACATGTATGTGTGTGTGTGTCTGATATTTTGCATGTGTGTGTATGCACGCTTGCTTGCCTTTTTGTGTATTTGAATTCGGAATATCTGCTGTGGCAAAAGTATTCATAAAGAGCCCCAGAAAAGCTACACACTAGTTCAGGCAAATTGCCTCTCTCTCACACACAGGAGCAGAACCTATCCCTATATGAAAAAGGATTCATTTGAACACTTTTTCTAAAAGTAGACACGCCGATCGCCAGCACAAGTCACAGCTATTGATAAAATACTTATCAGTTTTCGTATGTGATACAAATAGCAAAGCTCATGAGAAGATTCACCTTCGAAAGTTAGGCATGACAGTGTTCTTTTTCTCAAGCAATGATGCATCAAAGTACATAGCAATGAACATTCGTATTTGATTTCACACTTCATGCTGTCATCTGTTCTGCTGCCTTGCATGCTTGCAACATTCCGATGTTGGCACCCTCGCATATTTGTTCCTCCTTCTCTTTTTCTTGCTGTCACTCAAAACGCCATCACGATGTTTCCAGCAAGTTGTTGTGACCATTCTAGGACACTTTCAAATTCAATCCGTCCATTCCTTTGCTTCTTCTCACCTAGTGCCAATATTGCAGGATGAGACTAGCGAATCTGATTCACAGATCTGATGTCGAAATGGCTGCGTATGTATGTATATTACGTACTTTGTTTTATCTATTTCGCAAAGTGTGATGTTCACAGTCAATGCAATAAGTTCTTATGTCATGAAGAATGATGGTGTTTATGGTGTACATTACATGCTCACAACTATATCTTTGCAATTCCCTAGAGATGTTTTCTGAGACATTCTGTAAAGTAATTTCAGGACACTTGTAGTTATTCTGTTTCATAAATGATGGTTTATCATTGTTTCACTACGGAAGGTATGCCCAGAGGTGTTCAAACACACTCGTCCGGTCGCCCTAGGCGCTTAAAAATTGGGACGGGCGATTTATAACTGCAGAGTCGCTCGCCCAACGGGCGCGTTAAAAAAACCCATCTGAAACACCTCGACGGTAAAAAATTGCACCAAACCATGGAGACAGCGTGATTACAACTATAAATTATCGAGAATATTGATGATGGATGAGTTTTACTTTTTTAATTTGTACATAGACCCGATGACGATTTGTAAACAAACACTGATCGAAGGGAGTGTCCCGACGCCGTAGCTGGCAGACGTGCACAATTGAAATGTGATGGATAAAGGAAACTGTCGGTGGCTGGAGTCACAGTCAGCTACGTTCTTCAATCAGCAGAGCCTACACGCGATCGCATTCGCTTGGCCGATTTTGCTTTCAAATTCAGCGCTGTTTGCCGTAAAACTAAAAGGACGGCGATCGGCAGTCATGCACAAAATCATCTCGCACCAACTGCGCGGATCGAATGCTCCATTCGTCAGGCAAACGAAACTGTCGATTCAATCCAGAAGTTTAGACCTTTATCGGATTTCATAAGAGCCTTACACCATACTTAAAGTCACACTCTGATCAGATTGTATACTTTGCTACGATCAGTCAGTAGAGGAATAAGTGGTGACCAGCATGTCCAACGTATTTTTTCGTGATCTCGTTCGTGATCTTATCACGAAGTTGGACTTGCTGGTCACCACCTATCCATCTACTGACAACCTTGGTTCAAACTCGGTACTCCACCTCCTTATTTGCGACGATCAGTGACCGACAGCTCACGAGTTCATGAGCGTGATCTACAGTATGTCACTGCGCCAGTAATGCATGAGCGAGGCAGCGCATCACTACCGCAAACAGCGAATGCGGTCGCGTTGAGGCACTGCAGATTGAAGAACGTAGCTGCGGCTCCAGTCGCCGACAGGATTCCTTATCCATCACATTTCAATTGTGCACGCCTGCCGGCTACGGCATCGGAAACTACCCTCGATCAGCGTTTGTTAGCAAGACATTTTCGGGTCTGTACAATTTATACACGTAAGACTTATCCATTATCAATGTTTTCGGTGATTTTTGTTGTTGTAAACTAACTCACTTAGTGGTTTGATGCAATGTTTTAGCATCATCGATCTATCATTATTCCTAAAAAGGTACGGACACATACTCTTCTACTACAGTGAATGCATTCCAGCTCTTATCATTCAAAGACGGAGGGTCTCACGTGGCTGCTGCAATTTTTGGAGTAACTCCGGTGAACCCGTCTCCGGCCTTTGGGTTTGAAAATGAAGCTGAGAAACAGCAGTTTCCATGGATTAAGATCACGTCGTGTGAAATAATTCTTACCCCGACCGCCCCAGTACCCCATTGAGGTGGTATCAACAACGAATACTTTTGGATACCGATGTCTGTGATAATTATCACTCTTCACGTTCAATAGTGTTCTTGTTCTGTCTCAGATATCATTTTATGAATGTCTAGGGATGTGGAAAAAATTCCGCAGCCAGGCTCCAAGTAATGATGTAAATATGGGACGGGTTAATTACACTTTTATAATATAATTCGGGCAAAGTGTGCAGATGTCAGAAACGTCGTTTTCTATTTTAAACATCCTTACCATAAGCGTAACTCCATTGCTGGGTTCAAGTTGTAGCAGTAGGACAACGTCGTACGGACACACGGTCTGCGCTTTTTAGTGGGCAGAGTGGCGCCTGGCTGCGGAAGTCTTACATGGAAATCTTCAAAATTTTGTTTTCGCGATATTAAAGTATTTGTAAAGATACGTATTCGTGCAAACTAACCTTACATGTTGTTTGCTTTTGTTGCTACAGCAGGACCAGAATCCGAATCACCGTACGCGAAAACACGAAGAAGATCACGCAGACCAGAAATACTCGAAGAAACAGCTTGAGGTCAGCCTTTCGATGGTTTTCAGGGCCCGTATCCAGAACGGCGAGTTATTTTAACCCCGATTTATCTCTAAACTCAGACGATTCCAACTGTCTGTTCCGCTCTCCCTTGGCCGGAAACCAGTATATATAGCAAAGCGCAACCTAGGATCCTCTGACGAGCGTACCTTATCTAACCGATCAAGATAACCCGGGGTTAGGAGATAAATCGAGTGTAAAAAAGATAAATCGCCGTTCTGGAAACGGGCCCATGATTGAAATGTGTCCAACAGAAATTTAGCTGTTGTTATTATGCAGTTTTGACCCTCATTTACAATGCTGTCTATTATACAACCAGTACAATCACAAATAACATTTTGGGTGGTTAAAACTACTATTTCATTCTGAGTTTAAATCATGTATTTTGTTTCTGTGTGTTCTTTATAAAAAGGAGGGTCATATTATTTTTATTTAAAGAATATTTTCACAATGCTATCGAGCGCAGATTTTGTACCATGTGATTTTCCCTGTGAGTCCGGGGTTGAGAACAGACCCCCCGCGCCTTCTGTTCAGAGAGCAAGTGCCGAATCTACAACGCAACTGCAAAGTGAGTGCGTCAACCTTTTGCCAGCAAACACCTGTTTCACCACTCCCAGTGAAACTGGTGGAGTAACTGTTGCACTAATTGTACTGTAAGATTTGCAGTTAGTGTAAAAACAGTGATTGGTTGTATTATCAGTTCATCTCTGAAAGTGTGAGAGAGTGTGTGTGTGTGTGTGTGCATGTGTGTGTGTGTGTGTGTGTGTGTGTGTGTGAGAGAGAGAGAGAGAGAGAGAGAGAGAGAGAGAGAGAGAGAGAGAGAGAGAGAGAGACAGAGAGAGAGAGAGAATCGACTGACAGAAAGAGAGACAGGAGGCTGGTAGATACAAACATGCTCACACATATACACACATGCACACAGATACACACATGCACACACACACGGACGGACGGACGGAAGGACAGACCGGACAAGACCGGACCAGACCAGACCCGACCAGACTGACCGACCGACCGACCGACCGAACGAACGACCGACCGACCGACCGACCGACCGACCGACCGACCGACCGACCGACCGACCGACAGACAGACAGACATACAGACGGACTGACAGACGGACCGACAGACACAGAGAGATAGAAAATACAACACACACACACACACACACACACACAAATACACTCACATTCACACACACACTCACACACTCACACTCACACTCACACACACACACACACACACACACACACACACACACACACACACACATACACTGACACACCGCCGCACGCACTGATAGTAATAGACATAGTTACAGCGGCACAAAAAGACTGGCGAGCGCTGTAGTCAATGGATGCAGCTAGTCCCTACTTTATCCTACGAGCAAGTCCCACAAACAGTCACTATTACGTAGCAATATTCATAAAGGTACGCAAATGGTGTGGCGGATGAGGGACCATCGACCACATAAAGGCTGGCTATCCAAGCACCCCATTATTGTACAGTGGAGACACAAGCGGGTTTTGGTCGAGCGGAGCAGGGCAACGAAATTAACGAAGAAAGGAAGTAAGAAAGGAGGGAAGTTGTTTAATAGCTTATAAGTCTTTGTAGGCTTCAGAAGGCTGTTGATTCCTGAATCACTAGAGCTGGTTCGAATAGGGTGAAGTCGTTGTCAGTTCCCTAGTAGTTTGCCTTACGAATCGGTTAGGGGGACCCGGCGGGTCTGTTCCTACCCCAAGCTCACTGGGAGTGCAGGGCGCTGGAGGCACTCGCCAAGGAAGGTCAGCGCAGTGACTGAAATTCAGGGGTGAGCAACCGCAAGCTTCCTGAGGGACGGTGAGACAATCCATAAGGAAGCAAGAGTCACAACAGAGAATCTATCCTGATGCCCAGGAGAAAAAGCCAGGGGAGACTAGACCTACGGTGGGAAGTTCTTAGCGCGAACCATCACCCGCACAAAGCGAATAGGTTTGTAAAAATCAAGACGACAGTCCCCTGGGAAACGGACCTAACGCAAACACATGAATGAAAAATGACTGCATGACAAGCCAGCAGTAAGTGCGGAGAAATGGGATGGACATCACATTTCCTTCAGATCACGATGAAGTGTAGCGGGTTTGTGGGCTCCCCCGATGCCGGGGTGCGCATCGTAAGTCCTGAGTAATACAAGTAGTTGAGGGGTTGAAGAGTCCTGCTGAAGCTGCCATCGTGTAGGTAAGAAGGAAGCATGCGTTTACCCAGCAGATCTTCAAGGAAAAGAGGTAAGTTAGGGAAGTATTTGATACGATATTTGAGGATATTTTCACGAATACTGCAATACACTTGAATAAACCGACTACTGCAAAATAAGTTGCATAATAGACACTTTCCAATCTAATTGACAATAGTAAACGGAAGTCATGTCTCGCTGAAGACGATGCGCGAGGCAAAAGCAGAAGGTGCACAAGGTGTACACCAATAGTCCCGTCCACAACACCGCAAATAGAACCATCCCAGTTCTTAGCAAGCACATTTCTTCGCGCTGAAAAAGCAAGAAAACCTGCAGCTAATCAATGTGAATGCAGGAGTGACAAAAGTGACCCGACTAACTAGTACGGAGCCTGTATTCTTATGTGTCAATTGTCATAGCCACGATCGCAATGCTCGAGGGAATTTCAGCTGCACATAACATATCTCATAAGTGTTCATCCTTATTTGAAACACTTGCAGCAGCTGTCGAGAGTGACAATGAGAGTGATATTGACCCAGATCATGGTACTCGTCCGAATGACTCCGACTTAAATCCAGGTAGTTGTTGTGACTCGGAACATATCAAATCAATCGACCGGTACTAAGCTGTGCACAGTTGGCGCTAGCAGACGATGTTTTGAAGCTGACGGCACTGGCGTGGTGGAGGGTCTGGCGGTTTATTGTGAGAAGACGGCACGATTTTCAAATTGGCTTGGACGTGAAGGCCATCTTCGAACTTGATCCAGCTGACGAAATCTTCTTGACTAGTGATTACTGCACAAACGCGAGTACATCTTCGCAACAGGAAGTCTTTCCATTTGCACCGTACAATCTTCATAATTTTTTTCAGCATGTCAAGCCATTTGTCAGAAACGCATGTATGCTGACAATCATCCAGCTCACGTTATAACAGTTTCTAGCACTGCAATTAACCGGCATCGTTGGAAGAAGTGGCAATATCGATTTCGGGCCATGTGGGCATATATCGCTCCAAAGGCTGTGTACCCACTTCCACGTCACGTTCGTGAGAAAGCTACGTGACCTCCAGTCTCTCGTTCGGTACCGAAAGCGAGCTCACAACTCGGCATCTATCACACAGTTGTACTTTTGTATTGAAAAAAAGGAAAAACTCAATCAAGACGTGCAGTCTGAACGTATTTTCATTGCTATTTTGATATGGAGACTTGACCCAACCTGAACGACATCCTCGGATGCCCATTGGGTCTCCTTTGGGTTAGCTGTGCTAGTGCTACTGGAGCAGACCTATACCGTCAGAGCATTGTGTGCGTAAATGATTAATCTTTTAGTATGAATCTGTAAAATCTTGTTTAATGCAGAATTAAGTAATTAATCTGTAGTAGTCTCTTTAATTAACGCACCATTGCTACCACATCAAATTTATTGTTTTTGTCAATATAGGACCAGATCAGTTATCTCACCAAGGAACTGCAGAAGAGTCAAGATGACTACAGGATCTTATGGGACGAGCGTGAGGTCAGTATGTCTTGCTTTGGTTAGAATGTCATATCAATGTATTAGTTTTGTACGACTGACAGCTCATAGCTATATTATACTGTGACATTGCACCCAGCAATACTGAGTTAGTTTATCGAAAGTACAGAATCTTACTGAGAAAAGATGTTTGAATGACATTGTGTGTGTGTGTGTGTGTGTTTGTGTGTGTGTGTGTGTGTGCATGTGTGTGAGTTTGTGCATGTGTGTGTGTGTGTGTGTGTGTGTGTGTGTGTGTGTGTGTGTGTGTGTGTGTGTGTGTGTGTGTTATTTACAGAAAGGAAGCAGTGAGTAACTTGCAACATAGCGTTGCTACTGAGCGAACTATGAACAGGATTCCTACACTCATGAACACACGCAGACGATTCGTGCAATTCTAATTTTCCCCTGGAAAATAATCTTTCATGGTAGCGCAATTCAAATGACGTATATGAAACTGCCCAGTTTATCAGAGTCGTATTGTCGTAATACATTCTACTACAAAGGACACCTTCGTGACTGACTGCCCTTTGTTTACTTGACTCTGCCCCCACTCAGTATGGCTGGTTTATCGACAGGGTAGAATCTAACAGAGAAAAGATGTTTCAATATCTGAGATGTGGGGAAACCATAATTGATATGAATGCATTCACACGTCTATGAACACTGTTCGCAGTGTGCTCAAGTCTAATGGCCGACTTGTCCAGACCCTCACTAAATGCCTTTGTCTCTTTATTTCAATTGTGTTCTTCAGGGTATGAAAAGGTAACCAAATGTGTTCTCAGAAGTACTTCATCGTCCGTCAATATTTGTGCAAATAGGAAATTAGCGATAACATTATCCAATGCACAGGACATTCTTGCTTCACGATATCGAATCTCTGTAAATCGAAATACTTAGTTTAAACGAGTGTTGTGATCTTAACATAAACAGTCGGTTCACATGAACACAGCCACTTGGTGATCGAGGCTAAAGTCAAGGCTTGACAGTGAAATCTGCTGTTTTGTCCACAGGCTGAACGAGAAAGACGTGAACGGGACACTCTGTCTGACAAGAAGAGATTGCAGGATGCTATTGAGGTAAGTTGGCCTGACTCAAAGAGCAGTGGCAGAAGTCTGGCAAAATAAAACAAACTTTGCTCCTTGTAAAACAAAACTTCATAACATTGTGATGAAAACGTTTTCATCATGCACATAGATTCTTCAGTAGTTTTTACAAGTTTACTTTCAAACGGTACCGCAATGTTTCCAGACAAATAACATGCTATTCGCTGAAAGATGTGGGTAGATTCAGAATAAAAAGAAACACTCTTGATATTTTCTGAGTACGTGAATAGTTTGAAAGGGTGTAAAACATGCGAGTAATTCGCTCCCGAAACGACCGATTCATAATGTTGATTGTGAAAATGCGCAGTTCTGCTATGATAAAGCCTGTCGACAGGAGTAAACTTGCATGTCACGATGCCATTCAATGATGAAGGATCCTGTATATTTTAGTAACTGTAAGATGGCGTTTTCTACAAGGGTAAGCTTTCACAAATCTAGGGGGAGAACGTGACTGCCGCACGAAACTCCCTTAGACTGGCTCAGGCGCTTATTGATCGAGCAAAACGATGTGAAGTTGGATAACTGCTCCATCTGCTTCAGGCGGAGAGAACACGGCTTGAGAAGGAAGCTCGTTCAGACATAACAAGACTGCAAGGGCAGTATGAGGTAAAGCCAGCATGATTCCTGCAGCCTGTAAAGAAGTCAGAACCAGCATTGTGAATCAGGGTTCATTGTGAAGACGTATTTCTGGCGAAAGTGTGATTAGCACATATTAATAAAAAATTCGGGAGGGTTCTAAACTAGTTCCTTTGCCGCAGTTGGCTTGGTCTGATTAGGTGCCACTCGTTGAAAGACGGGGACGAATTTCCAATAACAGAAGGCACTTGTGATTTTATTGAGTAAATAGTGAGCTGTGACTGCCTTGAAACGATGAGTGAAATATTGGGATGACATGTTTATAAAACAGCGAGGGGAAGTTACATTCAGCAAGAAAAAAAAAACACCCTCCGCTTTCTTCATTAATAACACCCATCTAAAGAATTTTTTCAGCATGTCAGGCCGTTTGTCAGAATCGCATGTATGCTGAATATCATCCAGCTCACGTTATAACAATTTCTAGCACTGCAGTAGACCGGCATCGTTGGAAGAAGCGGCAATATCGATTCCTGGCTATGTGGGCATATACCGCTCGAAAGCCTGTGTACCCACTTCTACGTCACGTCAGCTAGAAAGTCACGTGACCTCCAGTCTCTGGTTCGGTACCGAAAGCGAGCTCACAACTCGGCATCTATCACAAAGTTGTACTTTTCTATTGAAAAAAAAAGAATTGAAAACATTCAAACAAGACGTGCAGTCTGAACGTATTTTCATGGCTATTTTGCTTCTGAAAAAAAAACACTTTCCCTTTAACGTGGAGACTTGACCCATCCTAAATGACATCCTCGGATGCCCATTGGGTCTCCCTTGGGTTAGCTGTGCTAGTGCTACTGGAGCAGACCTATCCCCTCAGAGTTGTGTGTGTACATGAGTAAGCGTACAGTATGAATCTGCAAGGTTTTGTCTCGTGCATAATTTAGTCATTAATTTGTAGTTGTCTCTTGAATCTACTCATCATCGCTACCACATTCAGTTTTGTGTTTTTGTCAACGTAGGACCAGATCAGTGATCTCACAAAGAAACTGCAGAAGAGTCAAGAGGAAAACAGGATCTTATGGAACGAGCTTGAGGTCAGTATGTCTTGCTTTGGTTAGAATGTCATATCAATGTATTAGTTTTGCACTACTGACAGCTCTCAACTTATGTGACATCGAGTTAGTTTATCGAAAGTACAGAATCTTACAGAGAAAAGATGTTTGAATGACATTTGGTATGAAGCGTGAGGGGACTGTCGCTTTTACACACGTATCCACAACTTTTACACACGTATCCACAACTTTTACACACGTATCCACAACTTTTACACACGTATCCACAACTTTTACACACGTATCCACAACTTTTACACACGTATCCACAACTTTTACACACGTATCCACAACTTTTACACACGTACCCACAACTTTTACACACGTATCCACAACTTTTACACACGTATCCACAACTTTTACACACGTATCCAAACTTTTACACAGATCCACAACTTTTACACACGAATCCACAACTTTTACACACGTATCCACAACTTTTACACACGTATCCACAACTTTTACACACGTATCCACAACTTTTACACACGTATCCACAACTTTTACACACGTATCCACAACTTTTACACACGTATCCACAACTTTTACACACGTATCCACAACTTTTACACACGTATCCACAACTTTTACACACGTATCCACAACTTTTACACACGTATCCACAACTTTTACACACGTATCCACAACTTTTACACACGTATCCACAACTTTTACACACGTATCCACAACTTTTACACACGTATCCACAACTTTTACACACGTATCCACAACTTTTACACACGTATCCACAACTTTTACACACGTATCCACAACTTTTACACACGTATCCACAACTTTCTGAGCAACGTTCGCATTAAGGTCAAGTAGGATGATCGAGTTGTAGCGACTATCACCTGGCGCCCTTGTTTTCAGCGCGCTTCTAAGATATGATAACATGCAACCACACGTAAGCTCAGATGTATGTCGCCGTCTGTCAATATCTTGCTCAGAAGGCAAGTTCACAGTTGTGTGTGTGTGTGTGTGTGTGTGTGTGTGTGTGTGTGTGTGTGTGTGTGTGTGTGTGTGTGTATGTGTGTGTGTTGTGTTTACAGAAAGGAGGCAGTGAGTAACTTGCCACAAGGCGTTGCAATTTTGAGCAAACCATGAACTGGACTCCTACACTCAACACCGCACGCAGAGGATTCGTGCAATTCTGATTTTCCACTGGAAAGCAATCTTTCATGGTGGCGCAATTCAAATGACGTATCTGAAAATGCCCAGTTTATCAGAGTCTTATTTGCTTTATACACTCTACTACAAAGGACTCCTTTGTGACTGGTCGCACTTTGTATTTGACTTTGCTCCCACCCATCTTGGCTGGTTTATCGACAGGGTAGAATCTAACAGAAGAAAGATGTTTCAATAACTGAGATGTGAGGAAACAATAATGTATGTATATGCATTCACACATCTATGAACACCGTTCGCAGTGTGCTCAAGTCCAATGGCCGACTTGTCCAGACCATCACTAAATGCCTCTTTCTTTCTTTATTTCAACTCTGTTCTTCAAGGTATGAACACCCAACCAAATGTGTTGTATGTATGTATGTATGTCTGTATGTATGTATGTATGTATGTATGTATGTATGTATGTATGTATGTATGTATGTATGTATGTGTGTGTGTTGTGTGTGTGTGTGTGGTGTGTGTGTGTGTGTGTGTAGTGTGTGTGTTGTGTGTGTGTGTGTGTGTGTGTGGTGTGTGTGTGTGTGTGTGTGTATGTATGTATGTATGTATGTATGTATGTATGTATGTATGTATGTATGTATGTATGTATGTATGTATGTATGTATGTATGTATGTATGTATGTATGTATGTATGTATGTATGTATGTATGTATGGATGCATGCATGCATGTATGTATGTATGTATGTATTTTGGCTCTTATATAGCGCCAATCTCACACCCAAAGGCATGCTCAAGGCGCTCAACATGTTCACCATTTGAATAAAAGAGTTTTCAGCTGTGACTTAAAAGTCTGTATTGAAGGAGATTTCCTCAGTCTGTCTGGGATATCGTTCCAGAGTTTTGGTCCAGCATACGAGAATGCTCTCTCTCCAGATCTCTTGGTGTTGTAGCGTGGCACATGGAGTAATGACTGCGCCGAAGATCTGAGATCCCTCACAGGCTTATAAGTCCTGAGGAGCTCAACCAGATACAGCGGGGCCAAACCATTGACGCACTTGAACACATGACACAGTGTTTTGAACACAATACGTTGGTGGACAGGCAACCAGTGTAGCTCTCGAAGGATGGGTGTTATATGAGAACGACTAGGTGGACGTTTTACTATACGTGCTGCGGTGTTCTGCACCTGTTGAAGCCTTCGGAGATGTTCTTGGGTTTCACCCAGCAGAAGGCTATTGCAGTAATCAAGATTAGACATCACCAACGTCAATACAAGAGTTGTGGCAGATTTTTCAGTCAGGCATTGTCTGATACTTGAGATACGTCGGAGCTGCCAGTAGGAGGAAGAGATCATTCTGCTCACGTGTGGCCCCATAGAAAAATGCTCATCGATCTTTACGCCAAGATATGTCACACATCTTGACGAGAGGACCTCGACTCCCGAGATGGAGATGTTGGTTTCAGGTTTCTCTGAAGTACTTCTCCGTCCGTTAATGTGTTTGTGCAAATATGAAATTAACGATAACAGTATCCAGTGCTAAGTCATATTTTGGACAAATAGGGTTTTAATAGTTTTGAATTCTGCATTCATTTCTGTTTGTTTTGATATAAGAATGAACAGTGTGAGTTAATTAGAATAGGAGTTACAGGCATTTCAAGTTGGGTACTGAAGCAGCGGTCATTTTGAAAAAACGGTCTCATAAGATTTACCCTCGTCAGACATTAAACACCTTAGCAACGGTATTTTAAACTCCGTTTCCAAAAATAGCTGACCTTATTTTTCTTCGACATCCACAGAGCGGGAACGCCGAGAGAGCGGCCTTTCTAACGGTATATAACATGAAGGGTTCTGCAAGGGTTTAGGTGTGTTTATTGCGGCTAAAATGAAGCAATTAACGCTAATTACAGGGAGCTTTTGAAACAATACATAACACAAAAGTCTTTATTTTACCATCAAAATATAATTTTTCTAAATGTTTTCTTTACTGGCATGATAGTTTGAACCATGTAGAATCTATTATGATCAAAAAGTGAAAATCACCCA
>JAWQFJ010002634.1:22856-55356 GCA_034096865.1 Theodoxus fluviatilis
GTCTTCCGGGAGAGCCTTCTGCTGCATGTTGCCCCCTAACGCAAGGTGGGGGGGGGGCTTTGATAGCTCTGAAGTGAATCCTTGCAACCATAAGGAAAAGGGGAACGTTGACATTCAATATTCCCTGTGTGTTGTACATGCTTAGGGGACAGTTTTGACAAGTCAAGGGTTTTAGGCACCGTTGATATATTTCACTTTAGTATCGCGCAGCACTGTAATTGATCAAAATGTCGAGTATCAGTTGTGACAATGGTTGATTTTGATGATAAATTAAGATCCCCAACGGATACTGATGACTCAAAACGTTCTGTTTGCAATTGTGAATAGTTCTAGACCGCTTGTTAAAAACAAATCTGAATCACATGTTCCAAAAGACAATTCATTTAGATTTATATGATTGGCAGGTTAGATATTTCAAACACTTCCGTTTGCATTTCTTTTTCCCCAGTGGCAAAATTTTTATGCATCGGAAAAAGCAAGTTATCTTAATGCTTTTGTCGGGCTTTGAAGAAGAAAAAGGAGGAGGAGGAGGAGGAGGAGGAGGAGGAGGAGGAGGAGGAGGAGGAAATAAAAGGAGATATGAGGATAAAATAAGAAGAGGAGAAGGAGGATAAAGTAAGAGGATGAAGAGGATAAAATAAGAGGAGGAGGAGGAAGAAATTAGAGGAGGAGGAGGAAGAAATAAGAGGAGGAGGATGAAGAGAAGGAGGAGGAGGAGAAAAAAGAGGAGGAGGAATAAATAAGAGGAAAAGGAGGAGAAGAAGGAGAAAAGAAGAAGAGAAGAAGAGAAGAGGAGAAGAAGAGGAAGAGAAATGAAGAAGAAGAAGAAGAAGAGGAGGAGGAGGAGGAGGAGGAGGAGGAGGAGGAGGAGGAGGAGGAGGAGGAGGAGGAGGAGGAGGAGGAGGAGGAGGAGAAAAAAAGAGGAGGATTAAAAAAGAGGAGGAGGAGGAGGAGGAGGAGAAAGAAATAGGAGAAGGAGAAAGAAATAGGAGGAGGAGGAAATAAGAGATGGAGGAGGAAGAAATAAGCGATGGAGGAGGAAGAAATACGAGAAGGAGAAAGAAATAGGAAGAGGAGGATGAGGATGGAGTTGATAATGAATATGAATTATATTAGCATAGCACCATTCAAATACAAAAAGTAAGTTTCATAACACTTCACAAAAAGTACACTATATAAAAAGGATGTTGAGTAAGAATTTCAATAACAGAAATGAGTTTGTACGTTTAGAAACGACATAGGATAAGATACACATGGCCCAGATGCATCAGGCCAAAAACAAAAAATTGGTGTGGTTACGGTAACCCGACCTACCCTATTCTGGGGCGCCGACCCTACATCTTTTTATTGAAAATGTTAAAGTTTTTTTAAAAATCAAAGTTGTGGGTTGAGGGAGAGATCGATCGTTTAGTCTCAGGAAACAACCTGTGTAGTTACAGACGACGCAGGGCGCAAAGGGAAGTAACTTACCTCGTTCCTCAAGCCTCATTCTGAAAACAAACAAAAATGGCGTGCCTCGAACGTTTGGTGGCGACTGTTAACTCAAAATGTGACCATCAAGACGGCAAGAAGCAGATTTCCGCATATCCAGAGACGGCATCGATGACGGAAGTTTTTCTTAACATTCATCCCGAATTGAACATGAAAAAATATGGGGTGGTCGCTCGTGGCTACGGTGATATGTGACCGCATGGAAAGCAGATGGGGATGGGTTTGAGTTGGCTTGGGGTTTGACTGTTGGAGAGGTCGGGGACACGTTTGGAATGAAGGCGATACATTTCAAATGTGAAGTTTTGCAAGCCGAGAGTGAGGAAGAAGAAGAGGATGATCAACATGCAGCACAAGTTCCTGATGCATTTCAATTACATCTGGTTCACGTTAGGGGCACCGATGGTTGGTCACATGATACCAAAGATTATAATCTTTGATGATACTGACACTAGAAGGGCAGACAATCTCATATCAGCCATATCTTCACTGGTAAGTCAATGCTTTTCTTTACCTAACTCCAAGAGAAGTTAAGTCAAAATTGTTCAAAGGGAATATCCGTTGTCTGTTCACACACTTATTTCCAAGTCGAGCAGGTTTAATTTGGTTTCCACGAGGAAAAAATAAGTTTAAAAAAAAGTTATTGCCGATTTACCTACCCTATTTATTTTGGCTATGTTACCTTAACCACACATTCTTTTTTTTTTGGCCCCACCAAAATAAATCCCACAACAATGTTCCGGAAACAGGCATATCATAAACATTTCGTTTTACACACACACGCACGCACACGCACGCACTCACGCACGTATCCACCTACACACACACACACTCACACACACATGCACACAAACACACACAAGCACGCACACACACAAGCGCGCGCACGCGCGCGCGCGCACGCACACACACACACAAATACACACACACACGCACGCACGCACACAAATACACACACACACGCACGCACACGCACACTCTTGCGCGCGCGTACACACAGAGCGTTTCTTGCGTCTGTATCGTAAACAAATTAACGAGATGCAACATTTGCGCATGGGATGGGTGGGTCGTTGTCGTAAGCATCATTCGACAACAATGATTTTAATATTACAATGGAATCTAGAATTAACTTTTTGTAGAGTATTTTGAGATTGTGCTGAATTTACCTACAGACTCCTGATGGCGGTACGGTCATGCAGCAAAGAAGACAGCGAATGACTCAGCATTCCTCTTTGCCCCCCGTAAGTTGCTGTCATGTTGAAGTTAGTCTCTTATGTTGCTCATTCAGCGGAGAAGTATTGGATTTAGCGCACATCTTGGGTCGAGCAAGATGCAATAAACGATTTTATTAAAGAGAGGTCGAAAGTTCGAGTAATTGTGCATAAATGGCGGTGTGATTTCGACATATCTCGATAACGATGAGTTCGTCCCAGAGTGCTACTCACAATGGTCCTGTAGGTCTCGTGCCCTATCGTACAGCAGTGCTTAAAAATATTGTCCTTGCTGACGTGATTGTGGGGCAGTGCACAGTGAGAAAAAGTTGTATGAAAATAAATCATGCGCAAGTTACATTACATTCTGGCCAGTTAGGCCTACTGGCATACGTCTTTTTGCTATCCTTGATCAGTGGACAAGCAGTCCGACTTTAAAAACTTGCTTTTGTTACCTACGTCAAGGAGGTTATATTTTAGCCTCAGTTTGTTCGTTACTCGGCATAATAACTCAACACTTTCGAAACTGATTCTGGTGAACTTTGCTGGAAGGTCAAGGTTTCACCCAAGTAACAATTCAGTTTATTTTGGGGGTTACCTGGTGTTTCGTTTTGTAAATACAACCAAGAAAAAGGAAATGTTATCGCAAATCACAAAGTGGATGACGTCTAACTATTGATGACGTCGTCGCAAGCGTTCCGCACTCAGAGATGCTTTCAGCAGACTCTTGAATGAACTAAAGTGGACATCTCTTTAGTTAAGATAGTACACATGTACTGTTAGTAATTTACCCCAGCTTAGATGGATTTCAGCATATCAAAATTCCGTTAAAAAGACGCCACGTTAGAGAGAGTTTGATTTTTTGTCAAACATTACGCCTTTGTCTGATGAGGTCATTGTAAAATCTGTCGAAAATAACAAAAAGTAAATAAACTTCATATTATATTGAGACGCCGCATTTTCACAATAATATATCGACCAGGTCGTGACATCATCTGCGACGATATTATTTGGCGCCATAACTGTTGACATATTCATTAAGAAAAATCTGTTCAATTTGATCTGGCGGGCGGGCGGGCGGACGGACGGACTGACGGGCGGGCAGGCGGGCGGGCAAGCGGGCGGGCGGGAAGGCAGGCAGACAGAGAGACAGACAGACAGTCGCACAGACAGACACACAAACACACACACACACAGGCAGACAGACACACAGACACAGACAGACACACAGGCAGACAGACACACATACACAGACAGACAGACAGACAGACAGACAGACAGACAGACAGACAGACAGACAGACAGACAGACAGACACACAGATACACAAACACAGACAGACAAACAGACACACAGACACAGACAGAGAAAGACAGAAAAATGAAGACATGGAAGGAATGAAGAGGTGTCTTTTACTGTGAAAGTGCTGGTTACTCCTTTGCAACGAAACCTTTTCCACTATGCCTAGCGGTTTAGACTGTAGAGTCCTATACTGCTAACATGGCTTCATCCCATAAGCTGTATATATTGGGTTTCCTGTTGCGTTTCTCCATGATGATTGATCTCAATCATTGATGCAGCTGGGATAGTTTTAGGGAAAATGCGTACAGTGTAGTAAGATGAAAGACACTTGCTATGTTGTCGAACCTTAGTCACAACACTGGTATCAAAACTCATGCAGATATTCACCAGAGTTTACTTTGCTAATTTTGTTGGAAAGACTAGATTTGTGAAGGGAAAATTGCACTCTGACACAGATATGTGAATGCAAGAGGAAGGAAAGATAAACATTTGGGCAAAAAATAGCCGAAAGACCCCTCTTCTTCAAGTGTGGAATAGGATAACTGCATTAAGGAAATGCCAAGTGAATTTGCATGACACAACTGACGAAATTAGCAGTACAGTTGGATTAATGATGGACCCCACGACGGACGCAAGGTTCGAAATTAAACATAGCATTTAGTGACAGAACATACTAAATGAAGAAACAAAAAAGGCACTGACTTTCGACTACTAGCATTCTAAGATACAAGAAAAATGGAACAACCAAAGAGGAGCAAATCAAATCAAAACAAACAAATAAAATGAAATATTTCTCCCGTATAACCTGGGAAAACAGAAGGGTGGTGGCATGTCATTTAGGGGCGCAGGAGTGCTGAACAATTCAGAGCAGAAGTACTACCGCACCATCTGCGCCTCCAAAGGGAAGCAACCGGGCAGAATGCAGGGCGAAGGAAAGGTACGGAAGGCGTGTGGACTGACCTGAGGTTAGGGTGGTCTTTGGATCGCGGACGTGTGGACCAACGCTGGTCGGAGAGGTGCTACCGCTGACAAAATTATTGACATAATGATATGTACAGATACAGGATCCTTTATTGAACTAAGAATTTCTTCATGTCCGGACAGCAGAGAAATCGGTAGAAACAGTAAGCAATTAGACGAGTCCACCTTTATTCAAAGCCGCAAGCCTCGGAACGTGTTCAAAATTACCGCAATGGAACAGTCGAAACTCTAAAACCATAGGAAATAAAATGGCAAGGTTTAAAACTTTCTTCCTGCTTCAGCTCTTTTCTCCCCATGTAAATGGGCAAAAAGATTTGAAACGTAAACACTACTACTACTACTACTACTACTACTACTACTACTACTACTACTACTACTACTACTACTACTACTACTACTACTAGACACTTCTCAAGACTCAGTAGAAAAGACCAAATGGCTAAACATACAAGACTCTGACGTGGAAATAGAAAGATCAACACACAAATGTGCTGTAGCTTCTCCTAAAATTATCCTACATTCAGAATTAATTTTTGTGGCAGACAAAATTTATATTTCACTCATATTCGGTATATACATTAGTTGAGAAAGTAAGCACCTTGGCCGAGTGGTCAGCGTGCTTGACCTGCAGTCGATTGCGGCCAGTGGGTGCGGCGTTCGAAGCTGTGCGGTTCCCGGAGTTGCATCCTTGGGCAAGGTACATTACTCATATTGCTTCTCCCCACCCAGGAGTAAAACTGTGTACCCGAGAGGGCTGTGATGGCAAACTGCATTTCGAGTAACCGTTGCATGCGGCCATGTGCCAGCACTGGGTAGGAATCCTTCACATGGAGTGGTGGTGATGCTAGTATAGAATCGTATGCGTCTCAAATGTCTGGGACTGCGTTTGTTGTCAGGTGCCAGTTAAGAATTGCTCAAGCGACCCTTTGATCAGAGAGTAAAAAAGTAGGACAGTTTGAGACCAGATACGTGTGATGATGGGTCGCTATATTAAAATTCACTTTAAAATTCAAAGTGAGGTTGTTGCACATTGAATTTTATCATTACAGCATGAAAGCAAGAAGTCAAGATCAAACTCGGAGGACCGCTCACCCTCGACAAAACGGGTAAGTATGGAATCGCGAGTATTTACTACTATTTTTCAATTAGAAACTGCAAACACATTTCATCTGTACGCGTCCGGTGCTGAATGGTGCCCCCTTATGAAAGATCCAAAAGCGGTAAAACCAGTGCTGTTTTTCCTTCCATCCGAAAGAAAGAGTGTCTGGGAGTGGGGATATTTGGACAGGTGATCTGTTCGACATTCCCTGTTTGTTGCATGCTTGGGGCAGGGCAGCCAGTTCCGACAGGTCAAGGCAATTTTACACAGTTGACAAATTTCACTTTGGCATCGAGCAATACTGTAATTGTGATCAAAGTGTCGAGTATCAGTCGTGATGATGGGTGTTTCTTTAAATGATAAATCAAGATCCCCGACGAATACCGATGACTCAAGACGTTCTCTATCTGCGATTATGATTATATTTTCTCAACCGCGTGTTTTTAGAAAAATATTAATCATGTGTTCAAAGGAAAGTCATTTTGATGTTTCTGATTGGCAGGTGTTAACATGTTACATTTGAAAAGCTTTTGAATTTTCTTTTCCTCAGAGACGGAATTCTATGCATCTGAAAAAGCCGTTTATATTTTTGTGGGATTTTGATAGGTAAAACAAACTCAGGGAATATGAATTGTGTGGACTGGTTTATCATGCACACTCGTTTGCACACACTCGCACATACACACGCCAACACAAACACACACACACACACATACTCATACACACATACACACACTTACACGAACACACACATAGACATGCACTCTCGCACATACACACACCAACACAGACACATTACACACAACAATTCAATTAAATTATTTTATTTAATTTAATGAGGGTATACACTTGTGCAATAAACGTCTATCTTCCAGTGGCCCTTAGAATAAAACATTGTGACAAGAAGAATGAGAAATCTCTCTCTCTCTCTCTCTCTCTCTCTCTCTCTCTCTCTCTCTCTCTCTCTCTCTCTCTCTCTCTCTCTCTCTCTCTCTCTCTCTCTCTCTCATTACATCACGTTTTCTCTCACGCCATCACCCCGCCTCCATATCCCCACTCATTATTGTTCTTGAGAAAGAGTGAGATAGTGTAGCTCGCTGTTACTTCCACCCATGAGCTCTATGTCGTCAGCGAATCTCAGGTTGGAGATGGGTCTGCCGCCAATGGAGATGGAGGTGTGGTGGTCGTGGAAAGTCTCCCGCATGATCTGCTTGAGGAAGAGGTTGAACAGGACCGGGGAGAGGAGACATCCCTGGCGGACGCCTACTGAAGTCCTGAAGAACTCTCCAATCTGTCCGTCGAGGAGAACCGCGCTGCTGGCGTTCGAGTAGAGTTCTTGGATGACTTCCACCAGCCTCTCGTCAATATTAAACCCTCTCAGGACTTGCCAGAGGCCGTCATGCCAAACACGATCGAACGCTTTCTTGAAGTCGATGAAGTTGTGGAAGATGTTTCTCGATGATGACTCTGCAATTGAAAATCTGTTCCACTGTGCTCCGCCCAGCTCTGAAGCCAGCTTGTTCTTCTGCCAGGTGTTCCTCAGCCTTGGTCTTTAAGCGGTTGAGAATGACGCGCAGCATGACCTTGCTAGGGTGGCTGATGAGGCTGATGGTGCGATAGTTCCGGCACTGCTTGAGGTCGCCCTTCTTTGGTGGGGGATGACCAGAGACTGGGTCCACTCCTGGGGCCACTTCTCCTCCCAGATCTTCTGGCACAGTGCCGTCAGTGCTGCAGTCGTTACCTCTTCTCCATGCTTCAGCAGCTCAGAAGAGACGTTGTCCACCCCTGGAGACTTCCTTGCCTTCAGACTTTGCACTGCCTCCTCTACTTCGGCCTTGAGTATGGACGGACTTGCGTCATCAGCATCCGGGCGGGGGATGTTCTGAAGGAGACTGGGGTCTGGTTGAAACGGGTAATTGTAGAGGTCGTTGCAGTACTCTGTCCACCTGTTCAGGACTGCGGTACTCTCGGTCAGGAGGTTTCCGTCAGTGTCTGTGATAACACTGGCCTTGGGCTGGCTGGTCTTGGTGAGGGTCTTGAGGGTGCTGTAGGCCTGTTTACTATTGCCTGTGGTCATCTCCTTGTCGATGATGTTGCACTGCTCCTCAATCCACTCCTCCTTAGCCTCTTTCATCCGCTTCCTCACTTCCCTGTTCGCTTTCTGATACTTTGTCCTGGAGTCCTGGCTGTTGTACTTTTCATGCCTTAGCTCTCTAACACACACACACACACACAAACATACACACAAACACACACACACACACGCGTACACTCGTAACTTAGCGTTTCTTGTGATTATCCCGTTGAGGAAAAAAATACTAAAGAAAAGATAAGGTACTCTTATGAGGAGGCTGGAGATGTATGCGTCAAAGCCATGCAATACTTTGGTCATGTGACAGTAACTTAATGCAACCTGAAGCCAACTTTACAGCAGTATCAAAAATGTACTCAATTTCTTTGCAGATTCGACAAGGCAGTCAGACCCTGCCGAATGTAGGACAGTCACAGTGGAAGCAGCCTCCCCCTTCGCCTCCTGTAAGTTGTTGAAGTTAGCCTGTCATGTCGCTGACTTAGCGGAGAAGTAATGGATTGAAGTTAGCCTGTCATGTCGCTCACTTAGCGGAGAAGTAATGGATTGAAGTTAGTCTGTCATGTCGCTCACTTAGCGGAGAAGTAATGGATTTTGCGTGCATCTTTTGACGGCACCAGAGACAACCAGCAATTTTCTTGATTAAAGAAATATTGAACATACAAGTAATTTTGCATAATAGCCATGTGAAGTCGACAGGTCTGGGAAAGAAGGCAAATATAGTGTTCTTACGACGCGACTGTTGGGCAGTACACAATGAGAAAAACTTAAATGAAAAGAACTCAGGCACAAGTTTTATTGCATTGTGGTTAGTTACTGTTCAATTTTTATCACCGTTATCCTTGATCAATAGACAAGCAGGCTGACGAAATATTTGCGTTGGTTATGATAGTGCCACATGCACAGTTCATGTTATTTCAATCCAGCTTTCTGCCTGATGGAAATATACTTCTGCATAGTATCTTCCTTAGAGAGAGTACTTGTTAAAAGCACGCATTTGTCTGAATGCGAAACTGTAACATCTGACGACAGTCATGAAGAGTAAATAAACGTCGTTTGAAATTGAGACCCCGCATTTCCATGAGACAGTGATATGGTTGTGATGTGATCGTCAACATTCTTCATGCTCCATTGTACCAAGCTTTTGACTTGGTTCATAATATTTAAAAACAAAAACAACAACAAGAATATTTCCTTTCCTCAAAGATCCCATGTTGTAACTGAGCTTGATTACATTTCCCTGTTTTCTCTGTGTGTGTGTGTGTGTGTGTGTGTGTGTGTGTGTGTGCCCGCGCGCGCGCGCGTTTGTGTGTGGGTGCGTGTGTGTGCGTGCGTGCGTGAGTGTGTTTGTGTGTGTGTGTGTGTGTGTGTGTGTGTGTGTGTGCGTGAGTGTGTGTGTGTGTTTGCGTGTGCATGTGTGTTTCAGAATGAGCGTGGAGATTATGTGAAGTAAAAGTTGTCTTTTTCTCTAGAAAAGTTAGTTCCCTCTGTGCCCCATCGCCTATCTTGCTAATGCCTGGTGCTTTAGTCAGTAGCGTCCCCCCTGTTGAAAACTTAGCTCCATGCCAGGAGCTATCGTTTTTGGCCTGCCTATTGCGTTTCTGCATGATGAGTGACCTCGAGCCATGTTGCTTAGATGGAATGGCTGTTGTCAGTATTGCTAACTGAATGATGAAAAGCTGCTACCATTCTATGGAATCTTAGCCGCAACACCGGTATAAAGCACACGTGCTTGTCGTATGTTGGTGAGACTAAAGTTGTTTTGGAAGAATAGTCTTTCCATGTAAAACTGTGAATCCAATCAAAACGAAAGACAGATATGTAGTAAGAAACCATATCCTCTGATCGGGGAAATGGATTGCTGCATTCGGAAAATGCCAAAAGATTTGGAAGACTCTGTACAGATGAAACCTGGAAGCTTTTTGTAGAAAAGACGCAGGATACATTTTGTGCTAATATGAACGAAATTTATCGATTTCAGGATATCAGGGAGAATTCGTAATTAGCGCAAGAAATTAGACATGTCTGCCTTCATTCGAAGTCAGCAAGTCTTGGGAGATATCAAAACTACCAAAATGGAGCAGCCACACATCTAAGAGTGTATGGAACAAGACGACAAAGTTGAATATATTTGGCACGGTGGCTAATCTTTTTGCCTCGTGCACAGAGATAAGAAAATTTAAAACTATAACCTTACGACAAAGATACTTCTCGATTTTCACAGGAAAACTCGAGATGACTAAAGGGCACTTATCTGCAAAATAGAAATTTGCACGAAGTGCAAAGCCATTTATAATGGCCGATGCAAATAGAATAGTTCAGTGACCGCTCTTTTATATCTCCGGCATCTGGAAACAACCAGTGCGCAGAATTTGCACTGCGCATGATCCATCACCCACAGCACTTTCCGGGACCAACAACGCCATCATTCCATATTCAGCAAAGCGAACAGACGACACGTTTCTCCCCCTCCGAGCGAGCATACATTTTTGTCCAAAATGGCAATGTTTGGTATATTTGGCCTGGTCTCAACACTTTTTGCCTCTTGCACAGAGATGAACAACAACAACCACAACAACAGCAGCAACAACAACAACACACATCTCTGGAAATTACAATTTTACAAGTAGATACTTCTCAATTTTCAGTGGAATATACTAGATGGCTAAATGGCACTGTTCTTCAGATTAATTAGGATCCACACACGAAAGCTCTGTAACTTCTTTTGAAATCAACCCATGTTCACAATAAACACACCTTATGTATTTATTCAGACCCTTTAAAAGAAATGTACATTCCTAATTCAAACATTCATTTCCAGATGCCTAGTTTCCATCTGATTTTGTACGTCTGACCAGACAATCAGCAACAGACGCTCTCCAGCACAAAACACACACAAAAACAGTGGCAAGTGCTTGTCGCACTAGTCTCCATCCAAGCTGGGAGGAGAAAGGATGGTAAACACGTTTATAGTTGCACTGTGCCCTGTTTCGATTGTAAAGAGTTAAAACCGCAAGAACACCAAAGAGCATTTGCAGGCACCACTACCCCTCTCAAGATCATCTCAAATGAAAACCCAGCAGCTCCTTACTGCACTTTTTTCCGCACGCATTATGTCTACGTGTTATGAATATACAGGGTGTAAAAAAAGCACGCACGAGAGATTTCGACATTGGATCCTCGTTTAGGTTAAGCAATAACGATTCAGACACGATCAACCATCAACAATAGAACAAACCCTCTCTCGATCTTTGTGGAGCAGTCCATCTCTGAAAGACAGATACTTATTAAACCTTGTGTGAAACAACGCCGGTATAAAGTCAGTAATAGATATCGTCAATATGAAAGGTGAACCAAAATTATTTTCAGAAATGATTTCGCAATGTCAGATTAATGGCAACCTGTTATTATACTATAGAATAGTGCATAACATTCCGGGTAGATTGAAGGATATCCTCACTTGTCACTGTAATCAGTGTATTCTAGAGATTTCTAGTTCTCCTTCAGTTAAGGAAACATTTGAAACCAGAGCAAAGAGAGGCATTACTTCTTTCTATGACACTGTCACAAAAAACAAATTCACTACCTGCAGGGCATGACAAATGGTCAAGAAACCTGTCAGACTATAATCTTGAATGGAGGAAGTATCCCACATTAAATAAATGGGCAAACCCAGACACGTGAACGAGATCATTCTAATTCAAGCTCTTGGACAGGGTGTTACTAACCAATGTCCTCCTAAAAGCAATGGGACAAATAAACGACGGCAGGTGCAGTATGTGTAGAAACACAAGAGCATGAACGCAGAAGTTGTCTTTCTCAATTGTCCATTTACCAGGCTTCTCTGGAACAATATTGAATTGTACTTATCCCAAAAACTAGATTGTGCTGTCAAATTCACTACTTCCGAAAAACTATTAGGAGCTTTACATGAAAGTAAAGCAGTGAATCACATACTGATCCTAACTAGGAAACATTAATCCCTCCAGGTACAATATTGAATTGTACTTTTCCCAAAAACTAGATTGTGCTGTCAAATTCACCACTTCCGAAAAACTATTAGGAGCTTTACATGAAAATAAAGCAGTGACTCACATACTAATTATAACTAGGAAACATTAATTCTTGTAAGAAAAAAGATGAAAATCCAAATATTCAAGATTTGATCAGATACATAATACAAGTAATTCAAATAGAAAAGTATAGCACACAAATAACCCAGACCCTTGAAAATTTTTAACACGTATTGGAACAATTTTATGTTATGAATTAATATACTGTACATCAAATTTCAAACGCAACTCGACATAACTCGGCCCTATAAAATCCCACTTCACCCCAACTCGCCCAGCATTCCTAACATTCTATCTTCACCGTCTGAAGCCTTTACATATCTAATTTTTACATTCTCTTCATCCTCCACCCCCCCTCTCTCTCTCTCTCTCTCTCTCTCTCTCTCTCTCTCTCTCTCTCTCTCTCTCTCTCTCTCTCTCTCCATCTCATAATACAACTCCTTCTTTTTCGTTTTTCGGCTGGAAGGAGATTCACACACACACACGCACACACACACACACACACACACACACACACACGCGCGCGCGCGCACACACACACACACACACTCACACACACACACACACACACACACACACACACACACGTTACCACACCCAGTAGACTTTCACCTTTGCTGTCCTTTTTTTTGGTTAATTTGTCAGTCTATGAACGAATGTATGGTTATGATATTAGTAATAGGAAGATGAATATGATTATGATGATGATGATGATGATGATGATGATGATGATGATGATGATGATGATGATGATGATGATGATGAGGGTGGTGGTGGTGATGATGATGATGATGATGATGATGATGATGATGATGATGATGATGATGATGATGATGATGATGATGATGATGATGATGATGATGATGATGATGATGTTCATGATCACGAAGATTGTGATGTGTACTTTGATATTTTTAAAATTTTCTATCCTTACCTAAATAAAAGAAAAAAGAAAGAAAGATGGACAACATTCCAAATCTTGTCTTTGCAGAACGATTATGGATATCCTTCAAGCCAAGATGTATACCGGGTAGGTTTATAATATTTTATTGGCATGAAAGAAAAGTGTAAAAATTACTATATGGCTTGAAAACTGTACAATATATTCGATGCGGCATCATGCTTACAGTTTGGGAAGCATCTGGCAATTACGCGCAATGGGGGCTTTGATTGTGAGATTTTCGAGCATGGGAGCATACAGAGCACAATTACTAAAAGCCCCTTCCCCTCCACATATGTAGCGCTGACCCTGTCAAGCTACTCTGTGAATCCCCCGCAGTCATCCGCTTTAAAATATTCAGGAACCTCGATAGGGCAGACACTGCACCTTCTGGGGACTCAAACTGGTGTCAGCAATTTTATGTTATTTTTTAGGACAGGAAAGTGACGTACTTATCCATGTCAATGTCTTTTGGCGAATGGGAATATGTAGGGACACACATATAAGTTTTTGCCGCCCGGGTGGCACGGGTGCTGTCATGACTCAGTCAAATCACGCACCTGCGGCGGACACGCTGTTGCGTATGATTCAGCTGGGAACGTCGGATGAGGATCCACTGGACTGGTAGAGTCGTGACCACTTGCACACCAGAAAGCGCGGATCACCCCTTCCCACACTTTGAATTCTTTGTACCCTAGTGGGTTGTATTCTTGGGAACCAAGAACAAAACAACACTGATTGTTACAGCTACAGACTTGGGGGGATATTCGCCGATGTCATTTTGAAATGCATCTTTTCTTATCCACTTTGTCACGGCAATTGCCCCAGTCAACAGGGTGGCTGTGTCTGTGCTTCGTACTAGTACGGCTTGGCTTTGCCTCCTTTTTATGTTTTTTTCCGTTAGAGATGCCGGGTCAGCCCTCGAAAGTTGCGGCCGGCCCTGTTTCATGAAATAATCTGCGGAATAACTGGAAAAGTGTTTTAATTTGTTTCATCTCATTTTCACGTGCAGGTTTTTGAAAACGTGCGTTTATTATTGCCACAAAGACAATATCATTGATTCACCTGCAGCGGTTCGGATTGATAAGATGATACGGACTTGTACGAATATGTGTTCGCATATGACACTTTTAAACGAAGCGATCTTCGGTTACATACTTGGTAGTTTACTAATGAGTTTAATCTACTCTGTAACAGTTTTTCAAACGTAAAATAACTACGCCTTACATCCCCGCTTCCCTCTTCCTTTCTTAGAGTATTTGTCTTTTTAAATCCCTTCCACCTTTATACCTGTTTGACCATACGGTCTTCTGTTTTTCTGTCCACCCATTTGAACGTTTGATTCCACCATATATACAGGGAGGCATATGTGTTTGTGTGCATGTGTGTTCTTACGAAAGCATACGTTCGTTCATTTTTCTTTTTCGTTAGTTCCTACTTACAAAATTTCACGTTTCCAGGTGCTTTATCATATAATTATTGACATGGATAAACGAAATCACACGTACAGCACCAACATGAACAGACCAGTCATCGTGTGAAGGCTTAGAGGCCAGTGGAAGGAATAGGTCTCACAAAATACCCTTAATCAGAATGCTCTGTTGAAGCATTCTTTTGGAGAAACGAACAGTATTTTCTGCCGCCCTGCATCACTCTTTGGAAGGCGTGATGGTATGCAGTTTATTCCTTTACAGACTCTGCGGTTCTTTTACGATTCTCTTTAACCGAAGCCAACGCCTTTTCACCTTCACAAGGAAAGTGGTACTGTGGGTAGAATGGTCCTGAGAATGGTCTTCAGAACATTCACGTATTCATGTGGACGTTCCACTGACTTGTACTGTTTGATCAGCTCTTACTGTGGATGTACTAAGCATTTTTGATATTCCATTCTGTTATTGGTTTCGCATTGCTGTAAGTTTCAGTGCGTGCAGATACCATTCCTATTCCTAATAACCTTCTATGTACTTTAGATGTTACTTTTTTTAATTTCAGACCTCTCGAAATGACAACTATGCAGGTGTACACTCCACATCGACAGTAAGTAGAATTTAATTAGAGTATAACGCCATTTTATCCTTCTTTCTGAGAGAAAACAAAAAAATTGACAGAACCTTGTCAGGATTTGATTGAAAAGCTCATGGTGTGTTCCAACATCACGGATTTGGCCACATCACCAGTCCAACACTGATAGGCAAAGGGAAGTCAGAAAGTGACACTTTAACGCGATACGTGGTATGCACTTCAAGCAACAACTCCCCCTCCTTCTTTCCACTATTTTAGGATTGGTTAAATAAGTAGAGGTACGTAGCTTGACCTCGAAATGAATCGCTGATCATGCGGTCACTTGTGAGAAGCAAATTAACTAACGATGTCACTGCATAGCCACAAGAAACGCAAATCCTTAAAATTGATCAGGCTGTCGAGCTGGAACAGCCTACGAAAATTGCGGAAAATATGAGGGGAAATATGTTCTTTGTTTGTAGCCAATCTAAGTCTTTAGTACACATCCCTCTGAAACTTTAGGGGACAAAAATAATTCATTCACCACAATACTTCGTTACACATAGAAACTTACCGGCATTCATTATTAGTAACACATTTTGTCTACAACACAATTGCTGACATGTTAAAAAATTATAAAATTTAGAAGCTCACAAAATAACTTGTAGTCCTGAAATTATATTGTTGTTGACATTCACAATTTGCAACAATTTCCAATGCCCTTCGCATGATTGTGTGGTAATGGCAATATAATCTTTTCGTTTGAGGAAAAGAAAATAAGTAGTTGTAACTGTAAAGTAGCTTTGTACAACGATTAGCAGCGTTCCTCCAATCTTAAAAAAAAAATCCCCATTCCATACTTCCATTCTTAATGCCACGGTCATTTGCCGTGACAGATTTGTTTTCATTTTGCGGTATCAAGTAACTCGCCATGTGAACAGGAGGATGTCCTCTCTGTGATTTGATATTTTTTAATAGAGCATCCACATGCTGCACGTGAACTTGATTTTTGGTCGTATTAACAAACATGAAAAAACCCTATCCTCCAACCACTGAATAATGAACACTGACAGATTCTCTGTGTAAAACAAAAATATATAATTACGAAGGATGCAGTTCACCGTGTGAGTTCTATTGAGCACAAATTTAAGGGATGAAAAATTTCACCTCCTCGAAAGAGGAGAAAAGGAAAATCAGGGGTAGGTTGCAGCTGCGATGGGAAGGTGAGGTTGAAGTGACGGAGAAAATGTCTGGGGAGGGGTAAAAGTACCTCTGGGGGAGATTCGAGTGAGGAAATTGGCCGAGGGGGCCACTCATAGAGAAGGAACGATCTGAGGCAGGAAAGACTAAGGTGACGTGGCTGGGGCACAACAAAGACAGGAAAAGGGGTACGAATATCAGCTGAAACAGTTTTGGCCTCGTTTTCGAATGAAGAGAAGATGGAGGTCTTGTTAAGATTAGATTGAAAAAGAGACCTCCCCAACGACACTCGTAAGAAGGCGACCTCGGCGCGCATGAGATGAGTATGCCTTGGTATCGGAAGACTTCCTAAAATTCTTTGGTAGATTTACTTGATTTCCAAATGGATATTTTGACACGTAAGATGCGTGTAGCACATTTCCTTGCACAGCGCCACTTTGCAGTTGATCCCCACCCATACCCACCTTCCAGTCCCCTCTCTCTGTACAAGAATCTGAGGAATGATTTCATCAACAAAGGGCACCAGTTGTTGAATAATAAACAAGGTGTACTGAATATATATCATGATATGCACTGTAGTTTCGAAATGCAAAAGTTTACCTCGTCTCAGTGAATGGAAATCAAGTAAGTTGTCCATTTCAGCGTATGCTTCCGAAGCGAAATCAGGAGCCACGAAATGAAATATCTAGAGACGTGAGTATTCGCCTATAACTGTGCAGTGTACGTTAAATTTATCTACTTTTTGGTGCCTCCATATTGTTTACCCGTAGATGACTAAATGTACATATCTAAACGTTTGTTGGCTTTTTATATAAAGGAAATGACAAAAACGTCAATCTCTCCATATTGATATTCGTTTTGAAGCATTTTGGTATCAAATCCACATCTATATGTCAAATAATAAGTTATTAATATTCAAATATCGACATTTTAGGCGAAACTTTCATTCATTTTCCAAATTGTATAAATCTTGATTCTCAAAGAACAATATTGAAGCCATGCTTTTTCCAGGAGGGTCGCTTCTGCTATACCGCATGCTGTATATTCCATACACTGACCAATTTTGGAACAGGCATTCTTCATGTTTATTTACAGGAATATGCCAAACGTGGTTAAATGTTTAATATGAGCAAGGTTCTGGGAAATATTGCTCGCTTGGGTTTCGACTATGGGTTCTCGCCGATGCTAATAACATCTTTTCAAATCGACAAATTACGATGAAACTGCATCAGCTCTTAGCTGAAAATTAATTATCTAGTCATAACTTAAACTCAAACTAGTCCTAATACATGCGATCAAGACGCTCAAGAGGGTGAAACAGAACTTCTGCGACCAACACTATCTTCTGCTGATCGCGGTCCGTGCGATCCGCATGAGTGACCCAGACGGTTCCAGATGTGTTTCCCGTTTGTAGATAAAGGTGACAAAACTTTGATATATGATGCGAATGATACTTCCATTCGGAGGGCCTTTTCAGCTGTCGTAGTGTTTTCGAAAGCTGTGTTCCGAGAATTCCAAGCATCGTAGGCAGACATATTGGGTATGTAAATGAATCTGAGAAATAGCAACTTTCATCACAAGTGACGCAACTGCCATGCCCATCGCTCCGGCATCCCACTGAGGTGGTATCAACAACGTTCTTGTTATACGGCTTTCGATTTATATAGAACATCGGCTTAATTACTTCGTAATTACGTGCGTTTATTTTTCTTCCTGGCAGTTATTGATAAAATAAACACAACACACTTAAGAATGATAAACGAAACTGTATGTATAAAAATTGTCACACTTCACTTTCCGTCGTGTTCATGTTCTCTCTCATATCATCTGGTGAGTGTGCAGAGATGTTAATGGTGTTATGCTTGTGTATATTTTCAAGGTGGCAAGTTTGGTTTCAGTCATTGTTTTGGGTGGGAATCTTCACGTTTGCTTTTGCAAAGTGTTAAATGTAATTTCTTTAAATAATCCAATTCAAATGCCTACTTTGTATGCGGTATGCTTTGATTGATACAGCAGGACCAGAACCTTGGGAACCTTGTGCGAAAATTAGAAATGGAGAAGACACAACTTGAGGTCAGTTCTTTGTTGTATTTCAAGATTCACGTGTATTTAACACAAATCTAGCACTTGTCATTGTGTAGTTTTGACCATCTTTCACAGTGCTATCACGTAATATTGGCCGGTTAAAGCCCCTATTTCATGTAGGTTTCAGTGGCGTTTTACTAATACCTTGCACAATGCTATCGATGGAAGAGTTTTAACTATGTTTGGTTTTCTTGCACATCCATAATAGGGGTAATAATACTATATATTAAGACATAACATTTTGCCATAATTTGCACACATACTCACACATAGAATGTGGTAGGGGTGAGAGGCGGGGTGTGTGAAGGAGCGCGCGCGCGCGCGCGTGTGTGTGTGAGTGTGTTTTGGTTGAACAGAGTCCTGGTCGCATAGGAAAATGGAGAGGAGAATAATGGGCGAATGTGAGGACAAAGGGGACAAGAAAAATTAGATAAAGAAGGAAACGGAAGTTGAAGAAGGGGAAGGAAATAGAAAAAGATAAGAAGGAGGAGGAGGAGGAGGAGGAGGAGGAGGAGGAGGAGGAGGAGGAGGAGGAGGAGGACGGAGGAGGAGGAGGAGAAAAGAAGAAGAGAATGAGAAGGAGGAAGGAAGAAAGGAGGGGAAAGAGGAGGAGGAAGAAGGAATGAAGTTGGAGGAGGAGGAGAAGGAGGGGAGGAGGAGGAGGAGGAGGAGAAGAGGAGGTGGAAGAGGAGGAGGAGGAGGAGGAGGAGGAGGAGGAGGAGGAGGAGGAGGAGGAGGAGGAGAGGAGGAGGAGGAGGAAAAGAAGGAGGAGGAGGAAGAAAAGGAGAAGGAGGAGGAGGAGGAGGAGGAGGAGGAGGAGGAGGAGGAGGAGGAGGAGGAGGAGGAGGAGGAGGAGGAAGAAGAAGAAAAGGAGAAGGAGGAGGAGGAAGAAAAGGAAGAAAAGGAGGAGGAGGAGGAGGAGGGAGGAGGAGGAGGAGGAGGAGGAGGAGGAGGAGGAAACAAGGAAAAAGGAGGAAAAGAAGGGAGAAGGAGAAAAGGGGGAGGAGGAAAAGGAGGAGGAGGAAGGAGAAAAAGGAGGAGGAGGGAGAAGGAAAAGGAGGAGGTGGGAGAAGGAAGAGGAGGAAGTAGGAGTGGAGGACGAGGAGGAGGAAAAGGGGGAGGAGTAGGAGAAAAAGGTGGAGAAGGAAGACGAGAAGGAGGAAGATGAAATGGAGTTGGAGGAGGAGGAGTAGTTGTAAAAGGTGGAGGAGGAGGGGGAGTAGTAACTTGCAACAGGACGTTGCAATAGTGAGTAAACCATGAACTGGACTCCCACACTCATGACGGCATCCAGACGATTTGTGCAATTCTTATTTTCCCTGGAAAGCAATCTTTCATGGTAGCGCAATTCAAATGACGTATCTGAAACTGTCCAGTTGATTAGAGTTGTATTTGCTTAATACACTCTACTACAAAGGAAGCCTGCATGATTCTAGCAGCCTGGAAAGAAGTCAGAACCAGTGTGTTGAATCAGAGTTCATCGTGAAGTCGTATTTCTGGCGAAAGTGTGATTAGCACATATTAATAAAGAATTCGGGAAGGTTCTAAACTAGTTCCTTTGCCGCAGTTGTCTTGGCCTGATTAGCTGCCACTCGTTGAAAGACCGGGACGAATTTCCAATAACAGAAGGCACGTAACTTAATTAAGTAAATAATAAGCTGTGACTGCCTTGAAACAATGAGTGAAATATTGGGATGACATGTTTATAAAACAGCGCGGGGAAGTTGTTTTTTCCCCCAAGTCCTGGTATGATAGTCGTACGAGTGTTGTGCTATGTAGTATGACTGACGAGTAACTGCGTGTAAATGTGGCTATGCCCGCGCATTGTGTTCTTGCAAGAAATGAGCGTTATAAATGCTTTATTATTATTATTATTATTATTATTATTATTATTATTATTATTATTATTATTATTATTATTATTATTATTATTATTATTATTATTATTATCAACATTCAGCAAGGAAAAAAAACCCTCCGCTTTCTTCATTAATAACACCCATCTAAAGAATTTCTTCAGCATGTTAGGCCGTTTGTCAGAAACGCATATATGCTGACACTCATCCAGCTCACGTAATAACAATTTCTAGCACTGCAGTAAACCGGCATCGTTGGAAGAAGCGGCAATATCGATTCCTGGCTATGTGGGCATATACCGCTCGAAAGCCTGTGTACCCACTTCTACGTCACGTCAGCTAGAAAGTCACGTGACCTCCAATCTCTCGTTCGGTACCGAAAGGGAGCCCACAACTCGGCATCTATCACAAAAAGTTGTACTTTTCTATTGAAAAAAAAGACTTGAAAAAAGTCTAACAAGACGCGCAGTCTGAACGTATTTTCGTGGCTATTTTGCTTCTGAAAAAACACTTTCCCTTTAACGTGGAGACTTGACCCATCCTAAATGACACCCTCGGATGCCCAATGGGTCTCCTTTGGGTTAGCTGGGCTAGTGCTACTGGAGCAGACCTATCCCCTCAGAGTTGTGTGTGTACATGAGTAAGCGTACAGTATGAATCTGCAAGATTTTGTCTCGTGCATAATTTAGTCATTAATTTGTAGTAGTCTCTTTAATCTACTCATCATCGCTACCACATTCAGTTTTGTGTTTTTGTCAACGTAGGACCAGATCAGTGATCTCACAAAGAAACTGCAGAAGAGTCAAGAGGATAACAGGATCTTATGGAACGAGCGTGAGGTCAGTATATCTTGTTTTGGTTGGAATGTCATATCAATGTATTAGTTTTGTACGACTCACAGCTCTCAACTTATGTGACATCGAGTTAGTTTATCGAAAGTACAGAATCTTACAGAGAAAAGATGTTTGAATGACATTTGGTATAAAGCGTGAGGGGACTGTCGCTTTTACACACGTATCCACAACTTTTACACACGTATCCACAACTTTTACACACGTATCCACAACTTTTACACACGTATCCACAACTTTCTGAGCAACGTTCGTATTAAGGTCTAGAAGGATGATCGAGTTGTAGCGACTATCACCTGGCGCCCTTGTTTCGAGCGCGCTTCTAAGATATAGATAGGGTGGGTGTTATATGAGAACGACTAGGTGGACGTTTTACTATACGTGCTGCGGTGTTCTGCACCTGTTAAAGCCTTCGGAGATATTCTTGGGTTTCACTCAGCAGTAGGCTATTGCAGTAATCAAGATTAGACATCACCAACGTCAATACAAGAGTTGTGGCAGATTTTTCAGTCAGGCATTGTCTGATACTTGAGATACGTCGGAGCTGCCAGTAGGAGGAAGACATCATTCTGCTTACGTGTGGCCCCACAGAAAAATGCTCATCGATCTTTACGCCAAGATATGTCACACATCTTGACGAGAGGACCTCGACTCCCGAGATGGAGATGTTGTTTCAGGTTTCTCTGAAGTACTTCTCCGTCCGTTAATGTGTTTGTGCAAATATGAAATTAACGATAACATTATCTAATGCACAGGGCATCCATGCTTCACGATATCGAATCTCTGTAAATCGACATACTTTGTTTAAACGGGTGTTGTGATCTGAATATAAACAATCGTTCACAAAAATACAGACACTTGGTGATCGATGCAACAGTCAAGGGTTGAATGTATAAAATCTGCTGCTTTTGCCACAGGCTGAACGAAAAAGACATGAACGGGACGCTCTGTCTGACAAGAAGAGATTGCAGGATGCGATTGAGGTAAGTTGGCCTGACTCAAGAGCAGTGGCAGAAGTCAGTCAAACTTTGCTCCTTGTGAAACAAAACTTCTGATCACAATATTTACTTTCAAACGGTACCGCACTGTCGCTAGACTGTGATAATCTGCTATTCGCTGAAAGATGTAGGTATATTTAGCATATAAAGAAACGCTACTGATATTTTCTGAGTACGTGAATGGTTTGAAAGGTTGTGAAAAATGCGAGTAATTAGCTCCCGAAACGACGATTCATAATGTTGATTGTGAATATGCGCAGTTCTGCTATGATAAAGCCTGTGGAGTAAACTTGTATGTCACGATGCCATTCAATGATGAAGGATCCTGTATATTTTAGTAACTGTAAGATGGCGTTTTCTACAAGGGTAAGCTATCGCAAATCTAGGGGGAGAACGTGACTGCCGCACGAAACTCCCTTAGACTGGCTCAGGTGCTTTGTGATCGAGCAAAACGATGTGAAGTTGGATAACTGCTCCATCTGCTTCAGGCGGAGAGAACACGGCTTGAGAAGGAAGCTCGATCAGACATAACGAGACTGCAAGGGCAGATTGAGGTAAGCCAGCATGATTCCTGCAGCCTGGAAAGAAGTCAGGACCAGTGTGTTGAATCAGAGTTCATCGTGAAGACGTATTTCTGGCGAAAGTGTGAACAAAACATTTAAATCATGAATTTGGAATGGATCTAAATCAGTTCTTTTACTGAAGTTGGCTTGGTCTGATTAGCTGCCACTCGTCGAAAGACGGGGACGAATTTCATATGACAGAAAGCACTTGTGCTTTTATTAAGTAAATAATGAGCTGTGACTGCCTTGTAACAATACGTGAAATATTGTGATGATTTGTTCATAAAACAGCGCGGGGAAGTTACGTTCAGCAAGGAGAAAAACCCCTCCGATTTCTTCATTAATAACGCCCATCGAAAGAGAAATTCTGAGGATCGCAGTGCCTGACTGAACACTGAAACTGAGTATTTTGTCATCCGCACTACTCATCTGGGTAAAACCTGGGACCTTTGAGACTGATGTATGAAAATTGCCGTCTTGGGGCTGATTACGAGTCAAACTATATTCGACATACGACAACGTGTAAAGCGTTTCAAACACTTCTCCTTCTCAAGATAAACAAAGTACACGTGTGTACATTTTGTTACTGTTTTCATAGATATCGCATACATATTCACGACAAATAGTATAACAAAAATGCTGTCTTTCTTCATGACAATGTGCTGTCGATTTCATTGAAGGTGTGAATGTACCTTGAGGCCAATGTCATTACAAGTATTCAAATTGTTTGAATATCCTCATGGGCGGAGCATTGGATAGTATTAGTGGTTTCGTCTTACATAAGAGTGCAGCGTGATGAATCAATTGATATAATTGTAATCGATAATGGATGGTTTTCATCGTAAGGATGACGCAGTTATTGTAGATGTTGCTGATTGATGATCCTGACAGTAATGAACAAAAACAAAATGAGTCGCTTATTCAGAAGGTTTAGTCTGAGAAAAATTTGAATCAAGCGAAACGCCTTGCTTTTGTTTCATTTTAAATCAATGTGTTTATCCACAGTAATAGTTTCATATACATGGTCTACTTGATTTCGTTTCAGGAGTTACGGAGGGAAAACGCAAGCCTTAAATCGAGAAATCAGGACCTGCTTCAAAGGCAAGTTGGCTGTGGACTGTTCTTTACCGCAAAACAAACGCCAATAATGGGGAATCAAACAATTGAGCGTTTGCAATGTTATCCTAGCAGTATGACTTCTTGCATTGGTAGATGGACTGTAAAACCAGGAAATATAGGACAGTAGGGGCAGAACGGGAACTTTTTATATATCTAGGAAGTTGTGTGTGTGTGTGTGTGTGTGTGTGTGTGTGTGTGTGTGTTTGCGTTTTCCGCGTGTGTCTGTGTTTACAGAAAGGAGGCAGTGAGTAACTTGCAACAAAGCATTGCAAAACAGAGCTAGCAAACCATGAACTGGACTCCGACACTCTTGACCGCAAGCAGGCGATTCGTGCAGTTCTTATTTTCCCCCGGAAAGCAATCTTTCCAAGAAGGGCAATTGTAATGACGTATCTGACATTGTCCGATTTGGCTGAGTTGTTTTTGCGTAAAAGACTCTACTACCAAGGACACCTGCGTGGCCGTGGACGAAATTGCTGTGGGGCAAGAGGAAGCGCAAGCACCATTTGGAGTTGTGATTCTGGCGGTGATTCGGCTAAAAGACTTTGTCGACAATCCTGTGAGATGTCATGATGGTCTGATAGGTGCATACTTTTCACATATGTGACCAGCCACCACTAAATGGTCCTAAGTCGATTTTTATGGTGGCGTTTGGAGGTGCAATTGTCTTTTACTATGCAGTTTTTGCTGATTGATTTGACACAAGCATTAAAAATGTAGGATCATAATTACAGAAGTTAAACCCATTTGAAGATGGGAGTCGTGGTAGCGACAATGTTGATAACATTTTCTTGCTCGGGTGCTCCGTAGCCGAGGTAAGGCAATAAAGAGTTGATTTTCATGCGTTTAAACGCGTGTTTCATGCACATCATTTGAATACAAGAAAATGCTGGTGTCCCAGGCGTGCATTTCCACAGAAACATATGGCTGACCCAGCCACAGCGCCATCACGCGCATCTGCCTTTAACGCCAATCCGCCTCGCGCGAGTTGGGACTGGCTTTGTGCTGCCCAGTCACCTGTGCACTCTATGAATCACTTGAATTTTCTTCAAAGGGCTCAGCAAGCATACTTTACCTCAAGTATTGTGACTAAACTAGAAGAAGACAGTGCATGTCAAATGCTATTATCTTCTCCCTTTTAAAGGTAAAATTTGTTCTGTGAGACATCTGATGTTACTATTATCTTCTCCCTTATAAAGATAAAATTTGTTCTGTGAGACATCTGATGTTACAGTGAAACGTGCTACGATACCATACTAGCAACATACAGTGCACGTTAAATTAATAAATATATGACATTTATTTCGAATGTGTTCATTCACACACACACGCACGCACACCCGCACGTGCGCACGCACGCACACACACACACCACACATGTATACATACATACACACTTATACACAAATACACGCGCGCGCGCGCACACACACACACCACACATGTATACATACATACACACTTATACACAAATACACGCGCGCGCGCGCACACACACAACACACACACACATACACACACACACACATAAACACACACACACACACACGCGCACACACACACACGCGCGCGCACACACACATACACGCACACGCATCTGAGTTTTCTTGAGCTTATCCACATGAGTATTGAAAAAGAGCAGTACTCTTGCATATTTCTTACGCAACAAACCTTCATCACCAGTACCTAATCAGCAGTACCACCGTCACCAGTACATCACCACCACCAATATCATCGTCACCAGTACCATCACCACAACAACACCGTCATCACCAGTATCATCCCCACCACCAACACCGTCATCACCAATGCCATCCCTACCACCAACACCATCAACACCAGTGCCATTGCCGCCACCAACACCATCAACACCAGTGCCATCGCCGCCACCAACACCGTCATCACCAGTGCCATCGCCGCCACCAAAACCGTGTCCATCACCAGTATCATTCCTCCCACCAACACCGTCATCACCAGTGCCATCGCCGCCACCAAAACCGTCATCACCAGTATCATCACCGCCACCTTTACCACCTGAACCACTGCATCCACCATTATCACTATCATCACAAATACCACCACCACCAGTACTGCAACTACCACAGTACCAACATCACCATTACCATAGCATCACACGTAGCACAACACCGCCAATACCAACACCACCTGTACCACTGCTACAACCCATATCACCACCATCACCTCCACCGTCACCACCACCACCACCACGACGTCATCGTCGTCGTCATCATGATTATCATTGTCATCGTCGTCGTCGTCGTCACCACCACCACCACCACCACCACCACCACCACCACCACCACCACCACTACCACCACCACCACCACCACCATAGTCGTCGTTGTTGTCACACGAGTATCCTGTTGCTTCACTGCAGAGTATCTAGCATGGCGTCTGAACGCATGCGTTCCAACAACCCGTGTGTGGAGGACCTGAGCGACCCGCACCGCCACTCGGCCGTCCTCGGCAAGTGGCAGGCGTTGATGAACGGGGAGTACTGGACGCTCTACGAGGTGGCTCTGAAAATGCGGCCAGATGAAAAATCCACATCTCAATTCTTGCTCAGAATCATGGAGGTAAAATTCTCAAATTCAGCTGCTTCTCCTTTCAGATTGCAGAGTAAATATATTAAGTGGTGCTTCAGTTTCAGTTGCCTTGGGAATAAAATGCAGAGCGGTTCGAGACGTAGAAATGGGTGGCCTTTGCTATAAAAAAAGCTTTTCCTTTCTCTTCCCAATGATTTGACTGTTCTTGGCACTGTTTAGTTTTCATATTCTGGACTGGGCATCCAAACTTTCTTGCTAGAATGTTACGAATCATGGCTGATCTAGTGCGTTATGGTGCAAGAACTAGGGCATGCATCGCCTCGTTAAAAATGTTCGTGATCTGAAACGATGTTGCAGGGAATGCATTTAGACAAAGTGCGCATTGGAACTCCTCATTAATTTTTTGTACATGACATGACCTATTGAAGTTTGACACATGTAGTGACCAGGTTTAATACTCTTCTCGAATGTCCACATTCTCAATACAAGGGTCGACTTAGAACGCACGAGGGCGAAATGATTAGGACTCCCTTTCAGTTTGTAATCGGCCTTTGTTCTTCAGCTTGCGTTCAAGGAGGCGCAGTGCATGGGGGAAGGCAGCACAGCCTTCATGGACCTGATGCGGGATAGGAAGCGAGGCCATGGCATCGTAAGTTTCGCCACACAAACCTGCAGGAATCTCCCCTGTATCGCTATCCCCCTCTTCCTCCTTCTCCTTCCTTTTCCTCCTCTTCCGTCTTGAATAATACACAACATTAATACTGGGAAGATCCCATAGACATCACAACTTTCATACTTTCTGGCACGTCTAAACGTTTAGCCAACAGATGCATCAAAGGATGTTTACCTATACATTCATGCACAATCATTCACTCATTCATACCAGACAAAATGACAAGACAGGGTAGCAGCAATTTTTATTTGATCAACATGATTGTCCTCTTCCTCCTCCTCCCTCGTCCTCCTCCTCCTCCTCCATCCTCCTCCTCCTCCTCCGTACTCGTCCTCGTCCTCGTCCTCCTCCTCCTCCGTCCCCATCGGTCGTCCTCCTCCGTCCTCGTCCCCCTCCTCCTCCGACCTCGTCCTCCTCCATCTCTGTTCTCCTCGTCCTCCTCCTCCGGTCTCGTCCTCCTCCGTCCTCGTCCTCCTCCATCTCCGTTCTCATCGTCCTCCTCCTCCGTCCTCGTCCTCCTCCTCCGGTCTCGTCCTCCTCCGTCCTCGTCCTCCTCCGTCCTCGTCCTCGTTCTACTCGTCCTCCTCGTCCTCCTCCTCGTCCTCCTCCTCGTCCTCCTCCTCGTCCTCTACGTCCTCTACCTCCTCCTCCTCGTCCTCCACCTCCTCGTCCTCCTCGTCCTCCTCCTCCTCCTCCTCCTGCTGCCGCTGCTCCTTCTCCTCCTCCTCCTGCTGCCGCTGCTCCTCCTCCTCCTCCTGCTTATCCTCCTCCTCCTCCTCCTCCTCCTCCTCCTCCTCCTCCTCCTCCTCCTCCTCGTCTTCTTCTTCCTCCTCCTCCTGCTGGTCATCTTCTTCCTCCTCCTCCTCCTCCTCCTCCTCCTCTTCCTCCTCCTCCTCCTCTTCCTCTTCCTCTTCCTATTCCTCCTCCTCTTCCTCTTCCTTTTCCTCTTCCTCTTCCTCCTCCTCCTCCTCCTCCTCCTCTTGCTGCTGCTGCTGCTCCTTCTGCTGCTGCTGCTGCTCCTCCTCCTCCTGCTCCTCCTCCTCCTGCTCCTCCTCCTCCTGCTCCTCCTCCTCCTGCTCCTCCTCCTCCTCCTCCTCCTCCTCCTCCTCCTCCTCCTCCTCCTCCTCCTCCTCCTCCTCCTCCTTCTCCTCATTGTCCTCGTCATCGTCGTCCTCCTCCTCCTTCTCCTGCTGCTGCTGCTGCTGCTTCTCCACCTCCTCGTCTCCTCCTCCTCCTCCTCCTCCTCCTCCTCCTCCTCCTCCTCCTCCTCCTCCTCCTCCTCCTCCTCCTCCTCCTCCTCCTCATTGTCCTTGTCCTCCTCCTCCTCCTCCTCCTCCTCCTCCTCCTCCTCCTCCTCCTCGTCGTCGTCGTTCTCCGCGTCGTCGTCCTCCTCCTCCTCCTTTTGTCTCCTCCTCCTCCTCCTCCTTTTGCCTTTTCCTCCTTCCCCTCCCCCTCCTCCTCCTCCTCCTCCTCCTCCTCCTCCTCCTCCTCCTCCTCCTCCTCCTCCCTCCTCCCCCCTCCCCCTCCCTTTTCCCCTCCTCCTCCCCCTCCCCCTCCCCCTCCTCCTCCTCCTCCTCCTCCTCCTCCTCCTCCTCCTCCTCCTCCTCCTCCTCTTTCTCCTCCTCCTCCTCCTCCTCTTTCTCCTCCTCCTCCTCCTCCTCTTTCTCCTCCTCCTCCTCTTTCTCGTTCTCCTCCTCCTCCTCCTCCTCCTCCTCCTCCTCCTCCTCCTCCTCCTCCTCCTCCTCCTCCTCCTCCTCCTCCTCCTCCTCCTCCTTCTCCTGCGTCCTCGTCCTCCTTCTCCTTCGTTCTCGTCCTCCTCTTCCTCCTTCTTTGTCCTCCTCCTCCTCCTGCATATTTCTCCTCCTTTCTCTTTCTTTCTCTTTCCTCTTCCTCCCTCCTCAGGAAGGAATGTTAATAGAACATTTGTACAGCTTCGAAAATCTTCCCTCGTTTAATTTACAATAGACAAAAACCAATATTACTGTTCCAGGCTTTAATGACAATATACAAAACAGTAAGGTCGACGTTTCGAGTATACACTCTTTGTCAAGACAACAACACAAACAACACTTAACTTAGTGACAGGTGTGAGTGGGAGGAAATGAAGTTGTGAGGGGTAATGGGAGGGGGTATGATGAGGTGAACGAATTTCACTTTCGTGAGCGGGAACTAATGATAGCACATGGAGGCGGATGCATGAGTCAAATTTCGTGGAGGAAGGGGAGGCAGTTGAGGGGGGGTAGGGCGGGGGGGGAGGGATTTTGCTCTTCAGGTTGAGGCCATTTGGATCTTTGGTGTCAAGGAGAGAAATGAAGTAGTGTTCAGTTAGTTTCCTTTCTGTCGAGTCACCCTTCGCTTGCCACAGGATGCGGACTTGCATGTGTGTGGGTGAGTGTGAGGGGCTGTTGAAATGTGATGCAACTGGTGTGGGTCTGTTGTGGCGCGTGTCGGCTAGGTATTCTCTGAATCTGTTGTTGAGTGTCCGTTCTGTCTCTCCAACGTACAGAACTCCGGGGCACACAGAGCAGGAGATACGAAACGTCGACCTTACTGTTTTATATAGTGTCATGAAAGCCTGGAACAGTAATAGTGGTTATTGTCTGATTCCTAACCCCAGACCGCAGTCATTTGTTTTCGGTTAAATTAACAATAGTTCGTCACTAAATGGCTACTGCACCTATTTTATGCATGGAAAGAGGCAAGCGATTGATATTCTTACGACATTTAGCTCTACAAATCAGTACTAATAATGAATTATTTGACATTTCTTGGTCGAAATAATTTTCCGAAGAGTGGTCAGAGTTACCCCGGTAGGCCAAATTTATCAAGTTTTACGGTATCTTCGAATGCTAAGTGCAGTCTTAGTACAGGAATGGAAAATCGGAAATATATACATATAAAAAGTAAACAACAAAAACAGACACGACGAGACGACGACGTAATGACGACACTGTTGATCTGCATCGCTATTTGCTTTGGAAGGTTCAGCCCCAGCTCGGCACAGGGCAGGGCTCTGATTTGTCCCTGGCTGTGAAGACAATCAAATGGTTGTTCGCTAGACGCCGGTGTTGTACCCGGATTGCCTGTCGACTGCCCGCGCCAATCTATAGATTACATTGACAACAACAACAACAACAATAATAATAATAATAATAATAATAATAATAATAATAATGATAATGATGATGATGATGATGATGATGATGATGATGATGATGATGATGATGATGATGATTGATGGTGATGATTGATGATGATGATTGATACAGAGATAGAGAGACAGAGATAAAGAGACACAGAGAGAGAGAGATACAGAGAGAGAGATAAAGAGAGAGGAGAGACACAAAGACAGAGAGAGAGAGAGAGAGAGAGATTTCAATGTTTATCACATGAGTATGTGCAGTTTTGAAAAGTAAATCATCGTTGAATTTTGTAAACTAACTACATGGCGAATGAACTTACACCCGGGGTAAGTCCCCCGAGGACCTGGCTTTAGTGTATTAATTTTTTCAAGATTTCCACAATGTTCTGCAGAGCCTCTCTGTAAGTCAAATAGTTTGCAAATCTGAGCGGCTTTTGCAGACAAGTGTGGATTGGCCAGGCTCACCGGTCCATTATGCTGTCTTCGTCTGTTGAAATGCAACAGCAACTGAGCAAGATGAGGTAGCTGTCAGAAAGGCATTGTTATTTAGCATAAAGATCCTCATTTTATGATCATTTAATCAGTCTCTCACTCTTCCATTCCATGGTGCCTAGATGAGTGGTAGGATGCGAAAAGGGACACACCGTCCACTGGTTTATGTTTGGTTCAACGTGCTGCGACTTATTGGACGTGGAAAATGGAACCGATTTCCACCTCCGAGTTGAAAATCCTCTACCTGCAGGCTCAGTATGTTTTCTTTTCTTTGCATCTTTAGAGCCCCAGCATGACAGCTCTGCTGGAGTCACTGGAGAAAAACGAGAGCTTTCAACAAATCATCGACTCGGAGTCAAGAAAAACACGAAAGGGCGGAAATGCAACGCTGCCTGCAAATGCTTTTCAGGTACAAAGTTTGACTTTTCCCTTCAATAGCCTGATTTAAAGCCGGTGCTGTTTTTGTCGACATATTACATTCCGAACGCTTCCAATTATTAACGAGAGAGAGAGGGAGGGAGGGAGGGAGGGAGGGGGGGAGGGGAGAGAGAGAGAGAGAGAGAGAGAGAGAGAGAGAGAGAGAGAGAGAGAGAGAGAGAGAGAGAGAGAGAGAGAGAGAGAGATTTACAATGAAATTACTATGGAGTCAATAGTCTCAGAATACTGAAAGCTTGTCTTCAAAGATTAGAACTGTCACTGCAAATCTAAGGCGTGTACATTGCAACGCATGTTTGTGACCTGATCCAACAACAGGTACACAAAGTCGCTGGAGCGAAATGCCAGAAACCGCGAGTAAAGTGTTCGACGTGACTGTTGTTGAAATTGAGCCTTAGCTATCTCTATTTTCTGGAACCATTTCTCTAGCATCTCCGGTAGTTTTGAATACAATTTCAGTATAAAAATTTGTTTAGTGAGCAGTTTTAGAGAAGTGCTCTTCTTTCCGCCTGGTCTGAAAAGCATCGATTGTGCGTTGGTTGAATCAAACGTGTGCATTTTCCTCGACATCCTAACTGGTGCATATGACAATTCTAAAATAGTCGATCTTTTTTAGGTTTGATCTACCCATTCAAATTTTATCCTGTGTAAAACTCTTGGTTAAATGCATTTCACCTTCGTTGCTAAGAACTGTCTACACTCCTTTCTTCTGTCAGCTTCAACGGCCGTTTTCTCAAAACGACTGATTTGCGGGAAGTCGATTACAATCTACAATGACTTCTTTTGGAATTATTTAATCGTTGTAACTTTGGCACTGCTCTATAGCTCTATTCTGGAAGTTTTCTATAATACTGATATATAAAAATATCCAAATCCGACTTTATGGACTTTTGCTGGACCTGATTGCATATGAATGTGTTCTCTCGAAAGACCTCATCATCATGAGATCAATTTATTAAGCGACATCGTTTGCACATAATTGTTTTAAAATAATGTGCACAAAGACAATAACACAAAGCATACATAAATCCATTTATAAACAAAATGTTCTTCTATGACGAAACCCATCTTGTTTGTTTTTATTTTGAGACATGTAGATGTTTGAAATTTCTAGGCTTGTCTCATTAAATTAATATTACAATGGTTGTTGAAGAACAAACAATTAGTTGTAGCCATTTAAAATGGAGAAGTGTGCTGACCGCCATTTATAGAAGATGGCGTACAAAGTTTGTGCATAATTTCCTGCACAATTTCTTAATTTGAATCGCCTTCTTTGTTCTTGTCCAAGGTCAGAAACAAAACACGGGCAGACAGACTCTTTCGACAGCACAGAACA
>JAWQFJ010002634.1:62856-67303 GCA_034096865.1 Theodoxus fluviatilis
GGGTGGAAATGAACAAAACTTGCACAGTATTGAGTCTGCGCTTCTCTGGCATGAATCACAGCCTGGCAGCGCCGTCTCATGCTGCGGATGAGCCTCTGGAGCGCCGCCTGTTCCAAAACATTCCACTCCTGGTGGAGGGCGTCCTGGAGCCTCAGAGCTGCGGCTGGTGAGGACGCTTTGCAATCGCCCTCTGGAGCATGTCCCAACAGTGTTCGATGGGATTCAGATCCGGGGATCTAGCGGGCCACTTCATACGCACAAGTGTTTCCCCACTCTAGGTAGTCGGTGATGATCCTGGCATGGTGTGGTGAAGCGTTGTCATTCATGATGATAAAGTCGTCACCGACAGCACCAGCATAGGGCCTGACGTAAACATCAAGGATTCAATCCATGTTCCTGACTGCGGTAATAGATCTTTGTGGGAGGACATACAGGTCAGTCTTGCCTTCCATGCCGATGCCTCCCCAGACCATTACTGGCCCTTCCACGCAGGCGTCTTGGTGTCGTTCCCCTGGCAGTCGCCTTACTCTGGCACGGCCATCCAAGAGGTCTAGACAAAACGTCGTCTCTGAACAGTTTAGGTGTCCGGCCAGGGACTGTCCGGATCAAGTGGTCTTGGCCCCACGAAAGTCGGCGTTGTCGCTGGCCGTAGTTTATGGCACGCTTGCGAGAGGTCTCATGGCTAGAAGCCCTGCCTCATGAAACCGTCAGCGTACTGTCTGAGTGCGAACGGAGGTTCCAGTGGCCTGCATGAGGTCAGAACTCAACCCAGTTGCCGTCCGGAACCGCTGATGGCTTACCTCGATGACCAGATACCGGTCTTCCTTCGGGGTTATGGCGCACTATCCGCCTCCACCGTGACTTCTGGCTGCAGATCCAAACGTCTGGCACCTCAGCCATGCCGTGCTGATGACGCTTTGAGACACGTCGAGGGCAGTCGCAACTTGAGTCTGGGTGAATCCCCCTTCCAGCATTCCAGTGCAAACCCCAAGTTGTCCTGGTGTCAGGTGTTGCCTTCGTCTTGCTTGAGCCATCTCTCATCACAGTTCACCAAATGACAGAATTAAGTTGAAATCCAAGTTGTAAATATTTACAAGTTTCTCCCATAGCCCAGAAAACTACACTTGGGGATATCCCCTAGGGTGAACCCGTATTACCCCTAAAATTGAGAATTTGAACATATGTTTCAGTGTGTACTTATTAGAAATGAATTCCTATCCAGGTGTATACAATTTTAACTCAAAATGTGTGTCTAACTGAAACACGTTACTTCAAGTTATTTTTTATCCTTAGGAAAAGTTGAGCAGTATTTACATGTACACTGTACAAATGCAGATTCCTGTCAACTCGTCAGTATAGGAAAGAGCAAAACACAATGAAAATATGTTCCAAGGTAAGGCATAATCATTTGCATTAAAGAACTGCAATGGCGGAGCTCAGTAGTGCTCAACTCTCACGATTTTAACAATGACAGAATTCTACACGATTTTCTTAGTAAGTAGAAGCCATGGAAACGTCTCCATTTTCGTCAGAGTGAAATGAGAGCACAGAGGAAACTGGAGCAAAAGCACGACGGATGCCCTGTCGCAACAAAAAACGTGTCTAAACATAGAGTGTTCGTCGATACGTTCATTGGGCGATATTAATAGATCTGATGTCATTTTCGCGCCAAACGTTTGTTGCGCCATGCTGTTTGGACAGTTTGTTCGCGCCTTTCTACAATTAGATCAAAAATATTTCCCAGGTCTATTCATATCAACGGAAGATTTTCCCGATATATTTTAATACAGGCGACGATTTTTGTTACAAAATCGTGTGTCCAAACATAGAACGGACGTTGATCTACGGACAGATTGGCCAGTCGATTAAAATGACAATGAGCGTTCTATTTGTTGATCGACGAACGCATTATGTATCGAAGGTCACTTGTAGGGTTTTCCAGTTCTATTCATAGATCGACGAACACTATGTTTAGACACACGCTTTTTGTTGCAACATGCCCTACAATGTGGCTGTCGCGGTTGGGGTGGGTGGAACGTGGCTCAACCCCAACCGGACAGTGAAAAAATATAATGAAGGGAAAATCCTTCCTCAGTCACTAATCACATTTAAAGACAATTGACGCCACAAACCAAATCCGGAGTAAAACAAAAATGAACTCAATTACTCAAACGTTTCAAACAAAACTTTCACGAACATACAAATGAAAATGAAAGAAGAAAAGAGAACAGTTACAAATTAAAAACATTTACAAAACCACCCAGCGGGCTTATCCACAACAGTTCTTAGTCAATTATCAATCCATTATATTCCACTTTTCCCCTCTCCGCCTCCTCTATATTTAGGCGAGGGAAAACGCCAAGAATCAGATTATGCAAACAAAAAAAAAACGTTCAGCACGAGCCGCTGCAGAACCAAAACAAAACACGTGCAATCCGCTCTGATAACGCGCAATCAGCAAGTGCTGACAGCGCATAACTCTTACAGGCGTATCAACTCCGAGACAAAATTCACTATGATATTTTAAAGTTAAAAAATATTAAATCGAGTCGTGACAGTGGCCCACTCGCTGAGCTCTATAAATAGCCCAGCGGGCCCACTCCAAACCAGATTAGCAGACGGCGAGAAAAGCATACGGAGCATTACACAGCCACTGCGAATTCACCACCATTTTGTGCCATGCAGGGTCACAACCAGTTCATGCCGATACCTTTCAAACTTCACGTTTTCGTTTGAACTGTAAAGTGTAGTGCTTGTCTTTTTGTGATTTTCATTCTTTTTGTGAAGTCATGTTAATTTGGGGGTTCTCCGAGCTTGCGCCGGGAAGTCAAAGTTTACAAAGTCCAATAGTCATTTTCGATAAAACTTTATTCTCTCACTTGTCGATACACAGTGGTGACAATCAGTAAACAACTTCACTCTAGGCATAATGCTGCAGAGGACTCATTCCTTACAAAGGAGGACTCGCTTATCTCCTCAAGCTCTCTTGGGCCTGTTCAAGAGGCCTACCGGTACGTACCGGTTGATACCGTTTGTCTCTTGAACGACTTGGTACGGCTACCGGTATCGACCGGTATGTACCGCGCTGGAACGCTGTTGCGCCTGTATAGACAAAATGGCTGCCTTCGGGGAAAGGAAGAAAGTCGACATCACAAATATGCGCTGTGGCACGCATTTCGGCCTGTGATTATTACCCAGCTTATGCGAGATGTTACAAGAAGTTAGGCTGATATTGTACTTTTCTTTTTTAAAATAATAACTGCTCTGAAATAATTACCGGGCAAGATGTGAGCAAACATTTCCACAACAGATAGCGAAACAATTTAAAGAGAAGCAATTCTTATATCGTACATTAGCCCTTTGTTTGTTGTGTAATCTCCCTTGAAGTGAGCATCGAAATATTCTTGCTTACACCAAGTTAGCACTGTCGTTTTGACATAAATTTCTATTCGAGCGATGCCGAGCATTCATGCACAGCTACAGCTTAACGTATTTCATCAGCTTCCACAAGGAACGAGCAGTCTGCAGCTGCTGGTTTACTCATTTGGTTGAGAAGCGCAATCCGCGACGATGAGAAGGCATCGCGGAAGCCATCTTGGCTACCATTCGGTCATAACGAGTCGTTCAAGAGTGCACATTGGTTGCTCGGCTACCGGTAGGCTACCGGTAGGTCGTCTTGAACGCACGGCTTATCTCTGTCATGTGCGCGCTCTCTCGCTCTCTCATGTCGCCCTGCTTATAAACTTTTACTCAGGTTCCAGAACCTTTCAGAACTAAGCTTAACATACCCCACGCTCTAACGGCTTTGCGACTTACGTCAAGTGACACCGCCAAGACGAGTTTAGCGTGACTCCGTCACGTAGCTATGCAACGACGAGACGCAGAGACGGATGTAAACAGCTTGCTAGCACTACAATATTCTTATGCAATCCAGAACCTTCACAATACAGCTCCTCCCCTAAAGACCCAAACGACCTCGTTGGTCTCCTTACATGTATAAGTTCACGATTACATTTACTAAAATCACATACGCCTAAAAGTATATAACTGACAACAACAGCAACATCAACAACAATAACAATAAAATACCGGTAAAAAGTCAATTCACAGTCCGGGTAGTCCTTGGATTGGAGAGTGAGTGGCAAAAATGCAAGACCTGACACATGGGCCTAAACTTCCTTGGGGTAGCATCTGCCCAGCCCATGTGGTCAAAGTCTGCAAGACCACTGTCCACTATCACTGAAGGGTACAGTCTTCCTCACAGGAAGCGAGATGAGCGTACCACACGCCGCCCTCGCCGCGAGTATGCCTGCACGTCCTCAGGGGTCGCTCCATCATTGCTCTCGTCTTCCGAGGAAGATCCTGATATAGTGTATTTCTAGGCTTGTTGTCGGTTGGATCAAGGAGGCGTTGTGGCGACTGCCATCAGTCCGGCATTAGGTCTCTC
>JAWQFJ010002635.1:0-2500 GCA_034096865.1 Theodoxus fluviatilis
GGTAGACAGTGCTAATAGTTTGACTGCACTGAATGCTGGCTGATACTTTGAGTGTTCTTGTATGTTTACGCAAATAAAGAGCATTCATAAGACAATTTTTTATCGTATTAAAAACCTTTGGGTTTCCTTTACGACGGATTTCAGCAGTTTGACTGATGCTCTTGTATATCACACACACACACAAACCCAGACACACGCACGCACATACACACTACAATACAATACAACACAATACAATACATTGCTCTTGGGATAAGAATGCATGGCGCTTCAAACAGGCCAGTTTACAAAGCGTGACTATTTACTATTTTCATAATATTAAGTACAACAGTACCTTATCTACATTTCTAAGTGTATTAAAGCACACACACACAAACACACACGCGCGCGCGCGCGCACACACACACACACATAAACACACACATACACACGCGTGCGCGCACGTCACGCACACACACCCACACCCACACACGCGACGACGACAGAGGGAGGATGAGTCCATGTGTAGCTGTATTATAGGCGGTACCTCAGCAAGTCAGGGGCCACTTTGCTCCACGATCACTCGTCCCCTCGTTCGTGCAGGCTAGATAAGTTTTCTCATCCACTGATTCTGCAACAGGGCAAGCAGCTGAACTTCAGGATGTCCGAGCACCAAGCAGTTAAGCAGGTTAAACAAAAACATCCAAAGAAAAGTAAACACGAGAACTAAATGCAAGGTAGAAGTCAAGCTGTCATCGACACCACCCTCTTACCATCCAACCAGCCCTATTTTTAAGAAACAAAAACAAAACAACCCGGTCCACCAACAAGCAGTGAAGCAAGCGAGGAAACTAGTGAGCAAGCAAACAAGCAGTGAAGCAAGCGAGGAAACTAGTGAGCAAGCAAACAAGCAGTTTAGCAACTGACTACCGACCGTCCAGACAACCAAGAAACCGACAAACCGACCAGTCAACCAAACATGGAGAAAACTGTGATCATGCTCACACACATGAGCACGTGCATGTTATAATCACTGTTTTTCTTCTAATAATATTGGTATTCTGCATTTGCTGCTCAGCCTGCCTGATAGGCATGTGGTAGATGAGATGAGGACACGTGGTACTCCACAACTGCCGCGGCGAACTCGCTGACCCCTTGTTTCTCATTCCCTGGTACATTTCGGGTGTGCGCACTTTTCTTTTCACTTCTTTTTTACAAGTCGCCTCATTCACTTCCAGGCTACGCTTCTCATTACGTAAATGATGCCTGCCCCCACTCTAGCGAGGCAAAGGAGGCGCTTCACTGCTGCACTGAAGGACAACTGCACGGGTTTCACGTCGGGTGTGACGTGTTCACTGCTTAGACACACGAAGGGTGTTTCGCTCTCAAGTCATCGTCCTCCTCCCCTTACACTAATGTCTCTTCTCAGGCGGGGTGGTACAAGTTAATGACATCAAGCCCTGCTACGGTGACTGTCTGTGTACCTGCTCTGGCTACAGCTAATGAGACAGGCGAAGTGGAAATTCTTTCCCGCCCCCGCCGCCTTCACGCTCATCCTGTCCGCATCCCCTTATTTCCCTTCCACTGCAATCAGTTCCTTTTTCTCTCTTGCACCTCTCTCTCATGCACCTCTCTCTATTTCTCTCTCTCTCTCTCATTCTCTCTCTCATTCTCTCTCTCTGTCTCTCATTCTATCTCTCTGTCTCTCATTCTATCTCTCTCATTCTCTCTCTCTCTCTCTCTCTCTCTCTCTCTCTCTCTCTCTCTCACACACACACACACATCCGCTTGCATTCGCGCAAACACACACACACACACACTCGCGCATTAACACACATAATTATTATTATTAGATGAATTTGTAACACTCGTATTTATAATAATAATAATAATAATAATAATAATAATAATAATAATAATAATAATAATAATAATAATAATAATAATAATAATAATAATAATATAGTGTGGATTTATATAGCGCCTTACCATGAGTTAAGACATGCTCAAGGCGCATACATACACAACCATTTCAATATACAATAACAGTCAATCACATCAAAGGTAACTTAATAAACTTAATAACATAGGAGTCAGACATTCACTTCAGGCATTCGACAAACTGATGTACAGCGTCACCGCTTAACCATGAAACTGGGGAGAGGGGGAGGAGAGACAGGAGGGTGGTAGGGGGCTTAGGCAAGCTAGTACAAAGAGAACAGTGAGGGGAGGAAGATGAAGAAACTTAGACAGGATTCGGGAACGATTTCAAGAAGAGGTGAGTTTTGAGAGCAGAGCGAAAGGTCGAGGGAGATGTAGAGTGACGAACAGAGGCGGGGAGGTCATTCCAGATAGAGGGAGCCTGATAAAAGAAAGAGCGTTCACCAAATTTTGTTTTAACTGGAGGGTCCTCCGGGAACCTGAGGATTCTTGTGTCTGCGGAAGAGCGTAGCTGTCTAGCGGGTGTGTAGGTGCGCATGGGTTTAGAGAGATATTGAGGAAGGGATTCAGCGAAGTAATG
>JAWQFJ010002635.1:12500-55000 GCA_034096865.1 Theodoxus fluviatilis
CTTCCTTCTCCTCTTGCTATTTTACACACAAATACACACACACACACACACACACGCACGCACGCACGCACGCACGCACGCACACACACACACACACACACACACACACACACACCTCAACCCTTTTTGCTGACTAGTGTGTTCCAAGTATCGCTCCTTTTTGCTTCCTCGGCATTCCTCTGTCATCAATGGAACCACGTACGAAATTGCCTTGAAGACGACCATCGGGTGCTAGTGCAGTTGCCAGGCTGGACGGTGTATTGTTGACCATGAGTTTAGCACAGGAGGTGACTGTGGAGTGCGGAGTCATGTGTGGTTGACAGTACACGTTTGGGAGGATGAGCAATAAATGACCTTTGTTTCATCTACCTGATCCTTTCGCTCAAGTATTGCTGATAGGTTCATTTGGAGTGCGCACGTCAAAACCTCACCTTGGGGAGCTCGACTGAAAAAAGTAAACGTTATTGAATAGCACATATTAAAATTCGTCACGGCTGATATAGTGCATCGTATGTCAAGCACACATAAGTTTTATCATGCATGATTTCTGTCACTTCTGATCGATGTTGAAGAAATTAAGATGATACAAATGGTGTACGGATTCCTTGCAACTACCTCGCCGAGTGAAGCTTAGTCTAATATCACTGAGGACATTCACCGAGTCTTGGTTGAGCTCTGTGTGGAGATTGCCTGCTTCCAGGGTAGTTTGCCTGCACGTAGGCATTCGGGGATTATCTACTCATGATGCAAACTGTGATAAATGACGGAGTTTACAGCAAAGTTCCTTCATCATCCGGCCCTGGCGTCCCAACAAGCACAAACAGGAGAGAGTATCGTCTGCACAGCATTCTTCGCCTCAAACGCCCAACATAATTAGGTCGCACTGAGGATGGGCAATAACCCTGAGAGAGAGAAAGAAAGAGACAGATAGACAGACACACAGACAGACAGACACACAGACAGAGAGACACACAGACAGACACACAGACAGACAAACAGACAGACAGACAGACACACAGACAGACACACAGACAGACACACAGACAGACACACAGACAGACACACAGACACACAGACAGACACACAGACAGACAGACACACAGATAGACACACAGATAGACACACAGTCACACACACAGACAGACACATAGACACACACACAGACAGACACACAGTCAGACACACAGACAGACAGACAGACACACAGACAGACACACAGACAGACACACAGACAGACACACAGACAGACACACAGACAGACACATAGACAGACACACAGACAGACACACAGACACAAAGACACAAAGACACACAGACGGACAGACAGACAGACAGACACACAGACAGACACACACACACACACACAAACACACACACACACACAGACAGACAGACAGACAGACAGACAGACAGACAGACAGACAGACAGACAGACAGACAGACAGACAGACAGACAGACAGGCCGACAGACGTACAGGCCAACAGACAGACAGGCCGACAGACAGACAGGGCGACAGACAGACACACAGGCCGGCTGACAAACGCACAGGCAGGCAGGCACACACACACACACACACACACACACACACACACACACACACACACACACACACACACACACACACACACACGGATGGACGGACGGACGCGCAGCTCGTAACTTACAGACGGAGACTAAAACATACATACCAATGCAGGCTGGCAGACTCGCAGATGGATATATAATTACTCGCGGGGACACATAGGTAGAGCGACAGAGTAGACAAATTCATGAAGGAAGGTCAACTGTTACTGAGCTCGATGGACACGACCTTTTGCTCATGAAGAACTTCCCGCCAGTGAGAATCGAACATGGTAACCTGTTCAGATCAGACGGTGATAATGAACAAAGAATATGCAACATACTAATTTTAAATCAAATTTTTCTCCCGATTTATTTTTCATTATCCTTAATTTGACTACAAGAAACAAGCGACTGAGGTCTTGTGTCACCTGGGGCGGTAATAGACACCTGATAGACTGGTGCAAGATTCAGGCAGAACGAGAAACGTTGGCCTCTTATCTCAGACGGCGCGGCATGATCAGCGCTAAGCCGGTTGTATGGTGCAGACAAACAAAGGTGGGGAATGTATCTGGTTTTGCATGACTCCTCCCTCTGCCATCTCCCTCTCTCTCCTAACCACTCCTTCTCTTCTCCCGCCCTTCTCTCTCTTCTGTTCGTAATCTTTTTCTCCAGACTTTCACCGTACTCCTTCTGTTCTTACTTCGGGGTAAGAATTGACCCACCACGTTTCCCTACGCGATTCGTAAGAGGCGACTAACTGTCACGACTCGGACATGTTTATTTAAAGCATTCGTTTCGTTTGTACTGTTTCCCTACGCTGTTCATTCATTTTGCATTTGCTTTGATTGTAACAGTTATGCCTGCAAAGTGTGATGGGCCATGAATCTCCATCGTTCATCTAATTAAATTTTAACTGAGCATGGTATTCTACAATGTTTTGTCTGTGGGTGGATTTTCTTGCTTTTTCGTGCCAGTTGCACGTGCTATATCACCACAGTGGTGCATATTCTCTATTGCACGAGAATTTCACACCTTTCTTGTTTTATTTATAGGCAGAGTTCTGTTATTCTCTGTAAGCCCAGTGTGGCTGTTAAAGAATTGTATCTCCTGCTTGGCTGGTTGCCTGTTTGGTTGTGTTTGGCGACTTGGTGTTGCCTGTTTCTGTTGGCGACTTGGTGTTGCCAGTGTTCGTTTTGGCGGATGTGCGTCGCCGGTTACTGCTGCTCTTAATCTTGAGAAGGTAAGGATATCGGATTCATTTTTTCTCTTACTGTCTCGATTTGTTCGCGGTTTTATTGTATCTGCCTCTCAATATGTTGCTTTATAGTTTTTGTGTGTGTTATATTTCAGATTTTGGGGCGACAGACCATTAACGTGTGGGACCGCAATTTGTCAATAGGCTATAGGACATTCTCAGTTCTGAAACGGAAATTCAGCCCGAGTTTTGTCCCTTTACTTCCACTAGTTCCGGTAGACTGGTAAAAATAGAAGCTCATGGGATGATCGCTAGATCGTGGCAAAAGGATGACATTAAAGCATGCAAAAAGATTAATTAGATTAAAAACTAATCGAAAATATTCATATTAGACTGTTTTAACGTATACTTTCTGCACAAAACCCACAGAAGATAAGTAAACAAACCTCACGTACGTACTTAGCTTGCTAGCAGACGAACGCGATCGAACCATAGTCCCTACGCCAGCAGATGATCGAGCTAGTGTGATATAATGTATCATGTAAAGCTCGAATGAGTAGCAGCAGATAACTGTTTAGTTCTGGCTTGAATTGACAATTTCGTTTCCCTGGTCTGGCGAGGACCGAAAATTCACTATCATGGAGTCGATCAACTTGCGCGCACTCGGCGTAATGTATAACTTCACGTAGTTCGGCTTGTGGCGATGATATTGACCGTAGATTTTAGTTGTGCGGGGTAGACCACCCGCCAAAAATTTTGAATAGTGCTTTTGATATCAATGTTTAGTAATTATTGTCGGGTCAGATAGCGAAACGATCACAAGCAACTTAAACGAGCTTGGGATCAGCGCTTACGTTTGATTCAGCAGCTGCAGTCGAACTCGATCGGTCAATCGATGTCTGACGTCACACTTTGAGATTTCAATAACTTCATGAAGTTGCAGTAGTTGCTTGTTTGCTGGATGCCATGTAGCTTGACAACTTTTCCATCAATAATTTTGCCACGATGGTTATGGCAAACGACACAGTACTGTTTTCCACCCTCACATACTTTGAGCGATCTATAGTATTCAGTGCAGGCGAAATGTTCCAGAATGCAACCGGCAGCTGCAGTCGAACTCGATCGGTCAATCGATGTCTGACATCACACTTTATGATTTCAATAACTTCATGAAGTTGCAGTAGTTGCTTGTTTGCTGGAATACCATGTCGGATGAGATAGTGAAACGATCACTCGTGCATTGAGTTTTGATGCAAGACCACGACACTCCCCGCAGGTGTGTTTTGTTTGCGTTGTAAAGTTTGAGTACTAGCTGTAAGTGTAAAAATGGTCAGTTATTAATATAATCGGTGATTTTAGTTGTAATGAAACTTTCTGTGTGTTTTAATGCCATTTTCTTGTCATCATCGACCCGATCTTACAAGTTAGGCCTATAGTATTATAAGTATACGCCGTGAGGGCAAGTTGATCACTCATCCACTCGATGATAGTGAATTTTCGGTCCTCGCCAGACCAGGGAAACGAAATTGTCAATTCAAGCCAGAACTAAACAGTTATCTGCTGCTACTCATTCGAGCTTTACATGACACAGTACTGTTTTCCACCCCCACATACATGTACTTTGAGCGATCTAGCAAAGACCTAGTATTCAGTGCAGACAGACGCTTCGAGAATCGACCGGAACTAGGTGGTTCTACCTAACGCGTTGTTTTTTGACAGAGAGCGCCGAGGATAACTCCTGCAGGGTACGTTAATGAGAATGTCCTATAGGACATTGGGTTGTGAGTTTACTTCATTGTTTTGGTCTACCTTTGGGACCATGTTGGCCAGCTGGTAGAGCATTTTGGGCGCTGACCGAAAGGCCGGGAGTTCAGACCACCCTGCCTGTGGTCTAGCATTTTCCCTGTCTGTCCCACGCAGGGCCTTGACTCTGTATGTTAAACTGTTAAACTTCATCATTCTGTATCGTCTTGATTTGTGTCTACAGACTTTTGGACGTTTTCTTTTGATTTGCTGCGTTTGGTCGCACTTGTGATTTGATATTGCTTTTGAGATGTATTCTTTGTGATTTGGGAGTGGTTTTTTTAAGGAGAGATTTTGTTGTAATTGTATTTGTATCATTACTATTTGTGTCAATTTGCTGAATGAGAGCACAAGTTTGTAATTGAAAAGCATATCTGTACTGATTAAATTCTTTTAAGTTTCACCCTCTTTGTGGCGTTTTTGTTCAATAAGAGTAGTGAATGAGGAAGGAATTCTTTATTTTGTTTTTTAATACTGTCTGCTGGTACCTTGAGCCATGTTCCACCTATACCAGCCTTGACACTAACTAGGGACACCGTGACTTGATTTGCGTTTTGACTCTAAACTGTTGAGTGTTTTTCGTGCTTAATGGTCTTACATAGCCTACAAAGGCGGATGGGTCGTAAAAGATTAAATGACACAAGGTGGGCATGACGTCATGTGCTTTGGTCTGATGCCCAGTAAATTGATGTGATCAAAACGATGAGTTTGAGTTTGCGTGAAAAGTGTGGATGAATGAGTTCTAATAACTGAATAGTTCCATGCACCTCTGCTAAACGATGTTGAAGATACAAGCTTCTGATGCCACTAGCTCCCTCTAAATAAGGCCATAAAAAGGTAGACATTTTCCTCCTGGTCAGAGTAAATCGCCGGCAAAGCTTACCAGCACATCTATAATCCGGAGTATTGGTGTTTTCATGCAGTCAAATGATCATTTCAGTTGCCCAATACATAATTCTTGAAGAAAGCATTCACTGGCCGAAAATAATGAGAGGTAAACTTTTCTGTTCGAACGTGAGACACTTTGTAAGGGGGATATCGAAACTTCTATGCAGCAGATGATTTTTCTGCACAAAGAAAATACATCTGGCTGTGACGTTTTCCCGACGTTGCAAAAAACCGAATCGAACGGAGTTATGTTAACTAAATGGTTTTACGGGGTAAAAGCGCGATGATAAAATTTGTTGAAAGCTCTAACGTTCGATCAACGTGTTTTTTAAACTATCTAAAAGTGGTGAATTATTTTTCGCAATTCCCACGTTTGTATGCAACCGGATGCATCAATATTTACGCTCCGCTACTTCCGTTCCCGCCAATCTAGTGGTTTTTGAGACAAAGATGTATCTGCGTTTGTTTGTTGAAAGAGTTTTTGCATTTCTCACGTTCGACTTCGAAGGTGCGGAACCTCACGTTCGACTCAAGATCTGAAGGTATGTGGAGTGTTTTTCTAGCGTGCATGGTTTGATCGTATTAAAATCCATTGGAAACATAATTTAGATTTTAAAAGTCTTTCGAGTCCAAATACTTCTGCGAGGAAAGAAATTTGAAATGGTTGTGTAGTTTTTGCAATTTTCTTTCAACACGAACGTTTAGGTAAGTCTCGTTCAACCGGTTACAGTGTCTTTTCTGTTTGAGGTGGCTCATTCTTGGCGTTCTTGACTGAATTATCATGATCGTCTGATTTGCAATCATTTGGAGATTGTTCATTCTGGCGTTTGTATTTGAAAATGTCGCACCAAAAATGTTTTTTTTTTTCGATGGCAACTTTCTCAGGTTTGTCTAGTTGAATAAATTATGCAAATGCTTTCATGTTAAGAGTTGTTTCTGTTAACTGGATTATGTAAGGTCTAAAATCCGACATGTTGCTATTTCTCAACTTCAACTGCTAATAGCACAAAAACGCAAAGTGCTATTATCTTTTGCTTTTGCATAATGATGGAGGAGAGGGCAAAGGTTTAAAAAACACATTCAGATAGTCTACGGTTAAAACTTTACTTTCACAGCTTAATGTCCTTATGCCATGCACAGCTTCTGTCACCTAGTCAAAACTCCCTCCCTCCTTGTTTGGGTCGGAGGTAATTATAGACCTACGGCGCCTTACCTATGCGATTCATAAGACGATGAACTAGGTACATGTTGATTTGACTTGCTTCAGCTCTAAGAAGCAGTGGGGATTTTTGTGATCAATGGCCTCACATAGTCCTCAAAGGCTGCTAGGCCGTTAAACCTCGCCATTCCAATCCGTTACCTTTCAAGCAAATGTAAACATTTTGAAATGAAGTCGTCCGGATTTGTGTCTACGTTCAGTTTTCGACCACCCACCGACCACCCACCCACGCACAACAGAGCTACCGACAACACACAGAAAGCCGGTCATTGAATGAATGAAAGAGACATGGGAGTGGCCAGCGGTCAACGCGTGGGAACTTGAGCGTGACAGATGGAGAGCTGGAGTTATGAGAGGACGAATCTGTTCCGCCATGTTGGTCGTACTCGTTCATCAGTGACGCCAACGCAGTTACTGCCGTCCTACGCCAAACGACATCGTCAGACCAACAGCTGAATGACCACGGTAGATTGGACTATGCGAAGCACCTCATGCATGGCATACCGAAGCTGCCATGAAATTTGATGTTTCTGCGTCTCCCTAATGAAGACTAGTCTGTGAGAGACGGTCAAAGAAAGGAGCAACAACTTGTCTGGGTTGTTTCGTACACTATGCTATGTTCTCGTTTGAAGTGCCTGTACTGAGTGGCAAGGAATAAAGTCTCTTCGAATCGAAGCAACTGATGCCTGGCCACTAAAGCCGCGACTGAATTGATGTTTGTCGGCCTCCATAATGAGCAAAGGCAGTTGCAATGTGGTCGAGGTAAAAACAGTGCATTGTGATTGGTTTGTTGAAATGCTCTAAACTTTACCTTCACCGGAGGCATCCACGCTTACTAACCAAGTATAGTTTTTCTTCGAAGAGCAGCGACCAATGCCTAACCCACGGAGCCTGCCATGAAAATATGTGTTTATCCGTCCCAATAATGGAAATTAGTCACTGAAAGTTGGCTGAGAAAATGGATGAAAGTGTATCTCTGCTGATTCAGTCACTCTGTGCTATACTTTAGCAGGAATTGTCTTCATATTCTGAAATATATATATTTCTGATGGAAGGCAAGGGAAGTACTTATGTTTATGTCACAACTAAGATGTGCCTTGTTTAGTTAACCCTTTATTTTAAACCATCTGCACTCTACTCTGATGTGTACGGCATGCTTATCAAATGTGAAAATGAACATTCTGCCAGGTGTAATATCAAGTCGACTCCATGTCTGATGTGATAGTGTTACTGTGAACTTGATTACAAAAATAAATTGTAACTAATCCTTCGTTATCAGCATCCCCCTGCGGGTTCGGGGTAAGAATTGACCCACAGCGTCTCCCTACGCAATTCGTAAGAGGCGAATAACTAGGGACACCGTGACCGGATTACGTTTACTCTAAACTGTTCCGATTTTCATGCTTAATGGCCTTACATAGCCTACAAGGCTGATATGCCGTAAAACACTATCCATCCATCCATCCATCCATCGTTATCAGCGATGTATTCCATAAATAGAACAAGTTTCACGCTTACCATCATCTTATCAATTTACCACCACTCCTGCATATTATCCCACATTTCTAGTATTTACATGCACTCTCAAAGTGTAACTCGCATGATTTTTGCTGATTAAATCATTTTTACACATTAGCATTTCCACTTTTGCTTAAGACACTATGTACCCGGGAATGTACCATCAATGAATGTTTTTCCCTGCATCGACTCCCCCACACCCACACCCGTTTGTTTTACAGCTGTGATATTTTTATTCACCACAATGTAATTAACAGTATGTAAATGCTGACACAAAGAATGTTTATTTTAAGTTTGCAATTGACCAGTGACACATTTTGTTGGAATGAATCTCTCTCTCTCTCTCTCTCTGTCTCTCTCTCTCTGTCTCTCTCGCTCTGTGTGTCTCTCTCTGTCTCTCTCTGTCTTTCTGTCTCTCTGTCTCTCTGTCTCTCTGTCTCTCTGTCTCTCTGTCTCTCTCTGTCTCTCTCTCTCTCTCTCTCTCTCTCTCTCTCTCTCTCTCTCGTGACAATAGGCTTTGGTGCAAATTTTCATCACCGTTTGCCACAAACACGTATTTGCTCAGTTCAGGTTTTTCTCCCCGATACAAGAAAAGCTACCCATCCCTGTCGAAGTGGAGGTGTGGACAACAGTTTAAACTCGGTTTGACTTAATCACATGCCCTTGTCTGCACATCGAGGATGAAATCGCTCCTGATCACAAGAAATTTCCTGCATCCGTACTGTTTATCTGCAGACGAATCAATCCAGTCTCCGTGTTTTCAGTTCGCACAATGGCGACCACCACTTAGCAGCATACCAACATTGTCCTTCGCGAACGGCGGGACCTTAGCGGAGGAGAAAGCCACAGTACGTCAAGTGGTAAACGGCCGACGTAGATGGCTTGTATCGTGTGAGCAGCCGCCTGCAAAGTGCCCACGAGCTTAACGCAATTGTCTGGAGGTCTTTAAACCAAGTCGCAATCGGTCACGCGACAGTGCCCCGACATCTTGATAGCGGAGTGTCTTTGTCTCCAATGGCCACCCTCGCCCAGGGAAATGGCTCAATTTGCTCCCGAACAGAGCGGGAAAAGTTTACAACCACAGCAATGCCGGGCAGAAGGTCTCGCGTCTAGACAGAGCGCACCTGTTTAGACACCAAGCTACACCGTCAATGGAGGTGTCCTAACACGTCTACACAAATACTTCTGTCCCGCTATAACTCGTCGGCTGCCCGAAAGGTTTCGGCTGTTGTAGTGTTGGAGCTGCTACGACAATTTGCATTGTATTTTCACTGTATAAGAAAAACTTTCTATTTGCTATTCATTTCCTCGTTCAATCCTTCCATCATCAAATCATCGATGCATTCATTCATGTTGCTGCCATCTCGTCCGCGAATCGTTTTCAGATGATTGAGAGTGAGTTTAGAGCCTAGTACGTGGGATTGGAAAACATAGGACCTTGTTCTTTTCCGACTAGAGTGGACAGACATCCTATAAGCCATGTATTGGGTGAATTTCAACACAAGGCTAGGATAGGGCAGTCCTATGCCTTTCCATGTATAAGAGTGCCGTATTGCAAGTGGTGCTACCGACGAAATAAAGAATACGACGTTGGATTAGCCTCTTGCAGTCGTGTCACCTGAGCTTCGTCGTGGTGGCACGGAAAGGAACGGTTTACCATAGGGTTGATGATAGTAAAAGGAACACCTGTTGCTTTCACATACGAACAAACGTTGGTGATGCACGGGTGGAATTTTGTGCCAAACTAACCAGGATATGCTCACACCCGAGTTCAAACAGGCCATTCTTTTGTTTCTGAATGATCGTCATCGACGGATACCTCTAAGACAGGGCTCGACAGAAATGACAAAACAGTTGAGTCAAACAGGGAACGAATACAAGAAACAGTTTTCGCGGAAGAAGTGAATGACAGTGGCATAGATAGCGTTATATTTGTCGCAGGACTTGTGCCACATGTCCCAATTTTGTACTGAACGTTCCCATAAAAAAACGTTTAGAGCCAAGCCCTGCGTTCCGTTTCACTCTGCTTCATCTGTGCTACTATGTAGCAGCCTCAAAAGTTTTGATTGGTTGGTTTTATTTAATAACTTTAAAAGCATATTATCATCAAAAGTACAGGGTTTTGGAGGCCCTCTTTAAATACACGAATCCCCAAAATTATTTCACACTCAAATTTATCACTCTTGATCGAAGAAACGACTTAATAAAAGTATTATGGTCGCAAATCTTTCATACACAATCTTTGGTGACGTTTCACCCAGTGGCAGAGGTCAACTTCCTGTCAAAGTCGCGCAGCAGCTCGAGCGTCTCAGAAGGCGCTCTAACTGCTTCACACTAGAGTGCACCACTTGCTGTGCCTAGCAACGATCAAACTACAGAACTCGTAGCCGCATTTGATTGGCTCATACTAAACAAAAATATATGGAAGTCATTCCACGGACTTGCACGGTAAACATGCTTCGAACAATGGAGTTTATATACCATGGAAGTGGCAAACGGGCCGATTGCTGTAAAATTTCGAAGAAATGTTTTCGTGCTCTCATCACCGTGGCAGAGTAGATTGTATGTCTTGGTTTGATATATGTGGTAAACGTCGGCATTTATATTCATGAGTGTAACGATTTAGCAGACGACACACGTTTAGGGATTCTCTTGACCTTCCTCTATGACTGTATATATACTCACCTCAAAAGAAAGGACAAGGGAAAACCCTGTGAATTAAATAATTTAGTGAAACAATATCGAAATAACCAAATGTAAAATAAATCAAAATTATAATACACGTACACACATGTGTATGTGTATGTGTGTACGTGTATTATAATTTTGATTTATTTTACATTTGGTTATTTCGATATTGTTTCACTAAATTATTTAATTCACAGGGTTTTCCCTTGTCCTTTCTTTTGAGGTGTGTATATATATATATATATATGCCATATAACCCTGAGCAGCAATCACACTTACGTGTGAAAGATGTTCCTCTATGACTTGTGATGGTTATCTCCCTTTTGTTATTAATGGCTTTTCGTTCCTAATGCTTTTATGAAGTTGTCTATTCGATCAAGAGGGATATAAATTAATGTGAAATTATTTAGGGGATTCATCTATCCAAAGAGGGCCTCCAAAACCCTCTACTTTTAATGGTAACGTGTTTTAAAAATAATTAAAGAAACCGACCAATCGAAACTCATGAGCCTGTTACATCATAGCACAGATGAAGCAGAGTGCAACGGAACGCAGGGAAAAACTCCATTACATGCCTTACGATTAAACGGTGATCACTCGGTACATTGATCTTAGTGAACGTCTATGACGTGTCACATGAATGAAAGTGGTGATGTCTATGGGATCTTCCCAATACCATATGTTGTGTGTCACGACTCTGATTTCTTTTATCTAATTTGAGGTTCTTTTGGAAAGCCCTGGCTCTGCGCACCATCCGCGCTGCCAGGTGGCAGTCCTGGAGAGAGTACGTTAGTAAGTTCTCTTCCAGGACTCCCATTCGGAAGACGTAGGAGATGGTGCGGAAAATCTCGGGGAAGTTCGTTTCTTCTTCCGTCTCTCATGTCTGTTGATGGGAGGACTGTCGACTCCACACCTGAGATTGCCGATGCTCTGGCTGCCACCTTTTCCCGTATCTCGTCGATTTCCTTCTGTAATCAGTCTTTCAAACGGACCAAGGCGGAGCGGGAAAAGGTTGGCCTCAGGTTCGAGTATGACGACTCTGAAGTTTACAGTGTGCCTTTTTCTCTGCGGGAGCTTCTCGACTCCTTGAAAAACGCCCATGATACTTCTCCTGGTCCTGATGGCATTCCTTATCAGATGCTCAAGCATCTGCCTAAGCCGTCGCTCCAGTTGTTACTTGAGATTTTTAATACTATTTGGTCTTCGGGTTCTTTCCCACCTTCGTGGCGGGAGTATATCGTCGTTCCGGTTCTCAAACCGGGTAAAGATCCTAACGACCCCGTAAGTTACCGTTCAATATCCCTCACAAGTTGCGTCTGCAAGACCTTAGAGCGGATGATTATCGCCCGGCTCGTCTGGTTCCTGGAGAAGCATGGGATCCTCAGTGACGTCCAGTGCGGCTTCAGGAGGCGGCGTAGCACGGCTGATCATCTCGTTCGTCTTGAGAGCCTTGTGCGGGACGCGTTTTTGCGTCGGGAACATTGGGCGTGTTTGTTTGGCCCAAAATATCGAGAGAATCGCGAGGGCTAGGTGTTGCCTAAGTTCATCGCTCAAAAGGACGCACTCGCCGTGAAGGCGGGAAGCCGAGAGAGGTCCGGAGCTCCCTCGATCCTTCCCGCTATAGTGACCTGGATAAACCAAAATGGCGGAGACAGTGCGATTTGAGCTGGTGTTCGGAGAGAACAGTGCCTTTAATTTGATTCTCAGGGTTCGAGAATGGAAAAGTGTACGTACACGGAAGTATTTGCTGTTCGAGTGTTCATTTGTATATATAGAGGAGTAGGTGTATTGGGTATTTCTCGACATACACTGCCGAAATTTTTTTAATCGCTTGCAGATACGTGCGCTGTATAAATTATGTCCCTTCACCGTATGCATGAATTATGTCTTCTTGAATTGATCGAAATGAATTGATGCCTCACATTTTCGACAAAATTGTCTACAGTTGAACCCGGGTTGCCTTTTGTCATTAAAAAAGTTCCCGCGCCATTCGATATGACACCATGGTGTGCATTCTGAACACAGAGATGTAATACTATCTCTGACACAGGTTGGTCACGTGACTTCGAATCCACATTCCAATGATTCTACCAATCAAAATTCAACATGATCAGAAGACCATTGAGAGTAAAAAGAGGCGATTCTATTTCACTCCAATTATTTATCCCGATAGATAAACACAAATTTGGTGTTCTAATAAAACTAATCTATGAGATTTTCAGGAAATCATTTGAGAACTACTTTTAGCGCGAACGTGTCTATAAGGTTGTAAACTGCCTTGCGCACGTGCGATTGTGTATATACAGTAGTCGCCGCTTATTAAAAACACATTGGGACCGAACAAAAGTGTTTTTAATAAGCGGCGTTTTTATTAACCGGCACTTCCCGCTTCACCAAGCCGTTGCGTTTCTTCCACCTGTTAAACCACCCATTTGTAGCTTTGAATTCGGAGCGACCAAGCTGGGAAGCAATCTGTTCCGCCTTCTGACACAGGATTGGGCCGTTTACAGGTGTGTTGCGCGCTTGGATAGAGTCGAACCACCGCTTTAAGCCATCTTCTGTCTCTTTATCCTTCCCGCAGCGCCGACGCTTCCTTTGGCCTTGACTGGAGCCCTCTGCGATATCAGCCCTAAGTTCATCTTCTTTTTTCAGTGTCTGGCACAGAAATGATGCCGACACACCCAAAATGTCAGCACCCTCCCTCAAACTTTTAGAATTTAGCTCTCGGTAGCGATCAAGCAAGTCCACTTTGTCTTTGGGTGTCATTTCTGTTCTTTTTCTTTTCTTTGGAGCTGAAGTTAAAGCCATTTTCTGATTCACTGCTTATCCAGCGAGACTAGACAGTGTTGAATTGACATCTGACGGTTTGCTGACAAGGTACGTGTAATCACTGTTCACACAAACGCTGAAGCGTCTTTAGTTGTCATCTAACGGTTTGCTGACAAGAATTCACAACCAGAGATCGACTCTGACCCTCCGAACTCGCTCAATGAAGTATAAATATTGCTGTTGTATTCAAAGTCCTTATAATTAGTAGAGTTCACAATATTACACTCTTGTGATTCGAATTTTACCGCACACAAGTTTTACATTCATGGGAAATCGATGTTTAGAAAATGAACTGACGGAAAAAATGGCTGCCAGTATGGAGTGTATCACAACAAGCGGAGGAATACATTCACGATGTGATATGGCATTCAGCGTGGCTGTTCAGAACGGTGGTATGCATGTTATGGAAGAATTTAGGCTATCACGTGACCAACCTGTTGCTGAGACTATATTCACTAGTCTCAGCCACGCTGAATGCATGGTGTGTTCTATGAAGTGAAAAACTGATGTGATATCTGAATCGTCAGTTATTTCGTCTATCGGCAACTTCTTCACCGACTCTGGCGCCAGGACGCAGCCATGTTCTGCAGCCTTGCGAGATGATTGGCCATTTTTCTAGCTGTAGGAGCGTCTCACTCGCCCTCGACTAGCCATTCAGGGAGAATCGCGAGATTTGTGACCAAACAAACGCGCCCATTGTGTTGGAGTCTTTTTCGACCTCGAGAAGGCCTACGAAACCACGTGGAAATATGACATCTTGTCCGATCTCCACGCCATGGGTCTTCGGGGTCGACTCTCACATTTTATAAGTAATTTCCTGCGTGATCGCTCGTTTCGAGTCCGCGTTGGACCGGTTTTGTCACAGTCCTATCCCCAGGAAATGGGTGTCCCTCAGGGCAGCATTCTGAGCGTGACGCTGTTCAGTGTAAAGATCAACAGTATTGTGGAGTGTCTTCCTCCCGGAGTTAACTCTTTTTATATATATGTAGATGACTTTCTAATCGTTTGCTGTGCCAAGAGCACGGATTTTATCGAGAGGCAGCTGCAACTGTCGCTCAATCGTCTTGTGGATTGGTCGGGTTCGAACGGTTTTTAATTTTCTTCATCGAAAACTGTGCATGCACTTTTGTGCGTGTCGCAGATTACACCCTTTGCTTTTAGATGCATTTCCTTTACCTGTTGTGGAAGAAACCAAGTTTCTTGGAATCCTCTTCGACAGGCGTTTAACTTTTATACCGCATCTTAAATATTTACGTATCAAATGTACCAATGCACTCGACCTATTTAGAGTTGTTGCTCACTCCCACTGGGGAGGAGGTAGCAGTGTTTAATACTACTCTATCGTGCCTTGGTGCGCTCCAAACTAGATTACGGTTGTTTTGTGTATGGGTCAGCTCGCAAGTCGTACTTGTCGATGCTTGACCCAATACACCATCAGGGTTTATGATCGGTCCTCGGTGCCTTCCGCACCTCTCCTGTGGAGAGTTTATATGCGGAGGCGCGCGAGCCTCCACTTCATTTACGTAGGCGCAAGCTTGCCTTTCAATACATCCTTCGTGTGGGTTCTAACCCGACCAATCCTTATCACTGTGTTGTCCGGCCGAAGTTTCCTCACCTTTACGCGACCAAGCCCAGCTGTATCCCCCGTTGTGGATACGAGTTGAGGAGGTTATCGCGGCGCCAAACGTTCGGTTTGACAAAATTGTTACATACCCTTTGTATCTGTCACCGCCGTGGCTCATGCCTGAGTTTGTTTTACTCAATCTAGCGAAATTTGACAAGAGTGCTGCCCTCTCTCACACTTACATGAGTGACTTCCGGGAAATTTTTATCGGATTATGCAGATTTTTACCCACTATATACAGATGGTTCTAAAGACGGAGATCGTGTGGCGGCAGCTTTTGTCGCCCGCAACTCCGTCTTGGGCTTTCGCCTTCCGGATGGGACTTCGATCTACTCCGCAGAGCTTAGTGCACTTGAGGCCGCTCTTGGCGTAGTCCAGAACAAGAGACTAACAGAAGCCCTTGTGGTCTCTGACTCGCTATCGGCCTTACAGGCTCTGCGGGGTAGAGAGATTTCTCATCCTTATTTGTTTGGTATTTGTTCATCTGTGTCGACTACAGTGTGGGGGTACTGAGGTCGCCTTTTGCTGGGTTCCTAGTCATATGGGCATCCCGGGGAACGAGAGGGCTGATCAGGCTGCCAAGTCTACTCTCTCCCTTCCCATATCCCCGGTCAGGGTCCCGGCAGGCGACCTGGTACCCCGTATTAAAATACATTTCTAACCTGTGTCAGGCCGACTGGGATGGCAGGGCACGTAACAAACTTCACGAAGTAGCTTCTATGTGGGGTGAGCGACTCTCCCCCACATAGTTCACGAGAAGACAGGAAGTTGTGCTCTGCCGTTCCCGGATCGGTCATTCTGTTCTGACCCACTCCTATTTGTTGCGGTCGGAGCCTCCACCGGAGTGCCGCACCTGCCAGTGCAGGCTTACCATGCGGCACGTTCTGGTGGAGTGCGCTCGATTTGCTCATCTACGGAGTGGGTCGAGCAGTCTGTCTGACATTTTTAAAGATCCTCTAGCTGTGATAATATTTTTTTTATAGATTCTGAGTATTTATTCTCGTTAATGAGTTGTACGATGTCTTCATTGTTTTCGATATTTCTCCACTTACCTCTTCTGAGGTAATCTTTTAATTGCACACTTTTATTCAGTGAAAGTATGTTGTGGCCTTGAATGGCCTTCACGGCTGATGAGCCCTTGGGCTCCATCCACCTATCATTTGGTGCTTTGTTGGTGACGAGGGAAACTGAAATGTGAACTTTTGCCCTATCGCCCTTTATGCGTCTTCGTGTTTGGAGGCTCTACACAGCCTGTGCTAGCTGGTGGGCAGTGGGACTCGATTTAATTGATTTCGTGTCACTAATTAGATGAACTGTATGAGACCTCACTGTCGTGAAGAGTTTTAATACTTTAAGATTGTGTTTCATAACGTTGTGGTCTTGTATCGCCTACAAGGCTGATAGGCCCTCAAACTCCATCCATCCATCCATGAGGCTCTTTTGGGTGGCTTTATTTCAGTAGTTTTCTTTTTGTTAAAATCCTCCTGTGGGTTCGGGGTAAGAATTGACCCACCGCGTCTCCCTATGCGATTCGTAAGAGGCGAATAACTAGGGACACCGTGACTTGCTTTGCGTTTACTCTAATCTGCTCTAGTGATTTTCGTGCCTAATGGCCTTGCATAGCCTTCAAAGGTTGACGGGCCGTAGAACACACACTATCCATCCTTTTTATAAAAATTGTCCTGCCGCGTCTGTTACGCGATTCGTGGGAGGCGTAAATATATGGTCATACTTGCTTTATTTTTGTGCGTTTATTTCAATTGTAGTGATTATCATTATTAAAAAAACAAATATGATGAATAAATAAAATTTGCTGCTACCTTGTCTTGACACTTTGTCTGTTATGAATGATTAAATTATTGTGCACGAATGTATAAGTGAACATCCTTCTATGCACCCGTTGGTTAAACGTCTGTGACGTGCCAAAAGTATCAAAGTGGTGATGTCTATGGGGTCTTCCCAGTACCAATGTTGTGTATTTAATTAGTAAACCGATAATTCATTTCTTCTATTTTGATGAATACAATTCCGTTTTGGACGGTTTCTATTCAGGGAAAGACACCGAAGCAGCCCGTCGCCTAGAGAGATCTGAGTGTGCAGAGATCAAGAGAGCATGGGTGTGCAGATAAAATGAAACCTTACATTGACTCATAAACAGAAAATCTCTACGTGTTAATGTGACGGGAGCAGTGTAGTTAGTTGGGTTGGACGGGTATACAAAGGAAATGCTCAGTACTGTACATTGATTTAGTGGGCGCGACCAACCGTCACGGCGTAGGATGCTCTAAACGATGCATGGACTGAGTTTTACGGCCTTTGTAGGCTATGTAAGGCCACTAAGCACGACAATCGCTAGAATCGAGTAAATGCAAATCAAGTCACGGTGTCTCTAATTATTCGCCTCGTGCGAATCGCGTAGGGAGACGCGGTGGGTCAATTCTTACCCCGAACCCACAGGGGGATGCTCTAAATGAAATGATTAGCATAACCATTGCACCTCAATAGTTAGATAAACATTCAGTCTAAGAAATCTTTAATAAATGTTCCCCTAGGAGTTGGAGATCGGAATAGACCACGACGTCGCTCTACGAACATTGTAAAAGGCGAGGAACAAGGAAAATGGAGATTTGAGTGGCTCCATCTCTAAGCAGTTCCAGTGATTTTGCAACCAATGGCCTTACATAGCCTGCAGAGATGGGTAGACTGTAAAACTCCATTCATCATTCATTTTTCAACATTATATTCGCAAAAATGCCCCTGCGAATATTCCAAGGAAAACAGGTGTCGTCATTAGTTACAAGTATCATGCACAAGTATCATGCATCCACAACACGTGCTATCACGGGTCGTTTTCGTCGCCAACAAAACTATTTTCGTCACGAGGCAAAAGACGCGAGAGTTCCCCATCCAGTTCATCTCAAGTCAGCAAGTCAATGCTCCACGGAGATATTTGCAGGAGACCCTCGAATGTGCCATTAACACGAGAAGGTTCTTTGAAGGCAGCCAGGAATTTGCCCACGGAGAAATTACAGTGGCCGCTGACGGAGGCAACATGCCCTCCATTTTGTCGGGCCGTTCAATCCTCCCGCTACAGAAGAGCGGCACGTAAGGTAGTTAACTCGGAAAAATCTCCCCGGCTCCAATTAGAATGGAGTACGTTGTTCAAACAGAGCGCGTCGGAGCCTTGCCGCGCGCTCCTTGGGGAGAACTAATATAGGTAAATAGATGCAGTTTATTGAGAAGTTGCCGATTGAGCGCGGTATTAGACCGCTCTCGGGCCGTGAACAGCGTCTTTGTGGGCAGTAAGCCCAGCTCAAACAGCGCTTGAGCCTCCATGGCGGCCAGCCCTTCGTCGACTCATCGCTCAGGCGTTCGTTCGCATTGGCCTCGCCTCGCCACGTCTTCCTTTGGGTGTCGTCTGTTCGTGGTCCCCCAGTGGGTTGGGGGTAACAGAATAGACTCGGCGTCTCCCTATATGATTTGTAAGAGGCGAATAAATAGGGACATAGTTACTTGAACTGGGCTTACTTGGAACTATTTTAGTGATTTTCGTGCTTAATGGCCTTACATCGCCTACAAAGGCTGATAGGCCGTAAACATCCATCCATCCGTCAGTCTGTTCGTGGGAGGAACACGAGTTGCCTCCCTTGCACTGCCCGGCCTGCGAAACAGTCGTAACTCTGCGTGCGCGCGCGCGCGTGTGTGTGTGTGTGTGTGTGTGTGTGTGTGCGTGCGTGTGTGTGTGCTCTTTTGCAAGAAACTATGACAACTCTGATGTATGGCTACGTTTTAAAAGTTATCAAACGCAGAATGTTTGCTTTCAATTTTCAGTGACACCTGGAAGTCTTGCTGGCGCTTTTATGAACACTGCATTCAATTGTTTACCACTGTGACGGCGGAGGAAGAAAGGTTGTAGTTGATTAAATGGGACAGAAACAGCTGAAACGCTCACTGGATACAGCCAAAGATTATAGGTTATAGATGTAACCTATAATCTTTGATACAGCGTAGAAACGATATAACACTATGAGGTAGGCGTAAAAGCAATTTTCTGTCATGTCAAAGTCGGTACAAGTACGAGTTTTATTGTTTTCTCCACAATCGCAACTCATTTCCGAACAACCTAGTTCATGGCCCGCAACATCATCCCTAGACCTCGACGATTCGCTGATGCAATTTCTAACAAGAAGACACAGAATGCATTCTTTCACGGGTACATGATAAAACTATACTATTTTTTTTAAATATTAAGAGGCACTTATGGACATTTTGCATTTCAGGATGGACGACTTCTGTTAAATTTAGTAAAGCCTCCATGAAATCATGTTCAGATCAAACAAAATTATATAACAGAAAAACTTACACGTATTGTCGAAATATTTCTCAAAACGTTCTTAATGCTGTCAGATCTTTTTCTTATTCTTTTAAAACTGCCAAAACATAGACGAACAGACATCAAACCCCTATTTCCTGAATATATTAACCCCCTGTGGGTTGGGGGTTAAAAGAATATACCCACCGTGTCTCCCTACACGATTCGTAAGAGGCGAATAAATAGGGACATCGTGACTTGAATTGGGCTCACATGGAACTCGTCCAGTGATTTTCTCACTTGGCCTTATATAACCTACAGAGGCGGATGGGCCGTAAAACTCCATCCATCCATCCATTCATCCATCCATCCATAATATATTAAGTTTGGCTTTGTTTCGCTCTACTGTTTGATGCACAATTTGGTCCAGGAGTTTAACGACAGCATCAAAGAGGAGAGTTTTGGATGTGGAGTAAACAGTGATTCCCATTGTCCTCATAACTCTGTCTCCCTGTGGGTTCGGGGTAAGAATTGACCCACCGCGTCTCTCTACGCGATTCGTAAAAGGCGAATGATTAGTGACACCAGGACTTGATTTGCGTTTACTCCCAACTGTTCTAGTGAATACTGTGCTTACTGGCCTTACATAGCCTACAAAGGCTGATAGGCCGTACAACACTATCCATACATCCATCCTCGTCACTCTAGTAGCCCTAAACCCATAAGATATCCTCCGATGGCACATTGAGTGCTGCTTGGAACGACTATGTGAGTACTCCTGGAGAAAACGCCGAAAGCAGGAGGACCACAGCATTTCAGACTATGGTGGAGGTAGCGAGTCAGCCCACACTGCTTGTTCGGATTTTTGTTTGAGTCGTTCGTAAGCTAGATGGCCACTGATGAGTCACAGGCTTACTTGCATCACGCGTAATTTTTTAAATCAGCAAATGTTTCTCTAAACTATAGGATGAACGACAAGTTGCTTTAGATTCTGCTAGGTCGTATTGACAATGGAGAAACTCGTAATCGGCAGCGTCTGTGAAAGTAAATCAAGTAGCGTGCAGTGAGTTGACGGTAGATAACTCTACAGTGCGGACGAGCAAATAAGTTCGGAAGAGTTGCCTCCCTCTAATACGCTGCCGACAATGTAATAAACGAAACAAACGTACTATTAAAACATGTTTTGTGGCAATTCAGGTGAGCTTGCTTTTGAACTGGAATGTCTCGCTCTTTTATTTGTTTCGAATGTTTGTCACTTTACGGCAAGATAGACCAAGCAATATTGTATTATCTTACCTGAAAAAAACTGCAGCAGTGTAGTGTCCGCATAGTCATTCCTCTTGTGGGTTCCGGGTAAGAATTGACCCACCGCGTCTCCCTACGTGATTCGTAAAAGGCGAATAACTAGGGACACCGTGACTTGATTAGCGCTCACTCTCGTGCTAAATGGCCTTACATAGCCTACAAAGGCTGATAGGCCGTAAAACACTATCCCTCCCCCCCCCCCCCCCCCCCCCCCTAGTCATGCCTTATGACTATGTAGAAGTGAGCCAGTGTATGCAATTCTAAAATCCTTGCCCCTGATTGCGTCAGCTTTGATTATGGTTCTACTTACGTCAAGGTAATCGCTACAGCGTAGGTCTCAATAGTGGGACTGAGACCACTTCCATTTCTTGTCTGTTGCGGTAAATACCACTTTCAGTCTGTAATGCAGATCTGCAGACAAGTCACGCCCACTGGAGAATGCTGCTTGGGACAGCCCATGACCGAAATACTCAAAGCTCAAGTTCAAGTTTGGGTGCCAGGCCCATAAAGGCAAGGCACAATTTATTCATTACCCTTGGGGACATATAGAATATTAACAACAAAACCAACTATAACATACATAATTGAATCAGAAATGGAAAAAAAAAGAAGAAAAAAATACAACTCAATACACGCAACATAAGCATTGAAATTACGGCTTAGAGTTATTCAGTTAATTTTTTACAAATAGTATTCAGGAATTCAACTCGTTTTGACAGTACCTTCTTCTTTCTGCTACCAAAGAGTTGCTTAAATTTTAAGCTATTTGGTCTTCTACAAAAGTGAGCTGACAAAAGTTTGCATCGCTCATCTTTGAAAAAAAATCACAAATAAACACATATATGGTATTCATCCCCAATGTCGCCGGAGGCACATTTTGTACGATCTTTGCAAAGGACTGTGACAGCGAGCCGAAGTGGAGGTTGATGTACGGCTGCTGGTGTGCGTCAAATGTACTGATTTACAAGGTATGATCTTACACCAGAGAAACTTTCGCGGTGCTAATTCAGTCTGCAACAAGTGCCAGACGAAATCGTCATATAGACTATGCCCAGAAGATATACACTATATCGTGAGCTCAGTGTGTAGCAAAAGCCTTCCCTTGTATCTCCTTCATTTACCAGATCTGCAAACAATAGTAAACAGCTCAATGGGGCTTTATTATCTATGTGTGTGTATGTGCGTGCATATGTGTACGTGTGCATGTGTGCAGGCGCTCGCGAGCGTGCCTGTACGTGTGTGTTCGCGCGTGCGCTTAAGCAGTGTGTGTGTGTGTGTGTGTGTGTGTGTGTGTGTGTGTGTGTGTGTACAGCGAGAAATAGAGAGGCAGACAGACACAAAGACAGATAGGCACACACAGATATGACACAAAGACAGGTAGGCAGGCAGACAGACAGGGAGACCAGGGAGAGAGGGAGAGAATTAGACAGGCACATAGAATGTCGAGCCAATACATCAAATTTAATCGTTAACACATGCGATTTTACAACAATTTTATTTAATTTATTACAATATACAACATGGATACTGGGAATATCCCATGGACATCATAACTTTCATTCTTGTTGGCAAGTCTAAACGTTTAACCAACATGTGCATCTATTGCTGTTCACCAATACATTCATACACAATCATTCACTCATTCATACCAGACAAATTTTATGAAGCAAACCTTCACCTGTCGCCACTCATTGGGCTTCTGACGCCTTTCCCCGGTGGGTTCGGGGTAAGAATTGACCCACCGCGTCTCCCTACGCGATTCGTAAGAGGCGAATAACTAGGGACACCGTGACTGGATTTGCTTTTACTAAAAGCTGCTCTAGTGAGTTTTGTGCTTAGTGGCCTTATGTAGCCTACAAAGGCTGATAGGCCGTAAAACACCATCCATCCATTCATCCTGGCGCCTTTAAACCAAGAACACTACAAAAGTGAACACTGACACTGCAGTTTGAACAATGACGCTGGAAAGCAAGAATATAAAAGATCTCGGGTTGAACACTTGAAGGCTTTTCCTGCTAACAATATCTTGATTTTCATCATCTCGTATGCAAGGGGAATTCGAGGAAGGCAAATTAGTGTCCACACAAGAAAAATGACTATTAATCGGTCTTTGGCTATAATCGCGTTATCCCAAAGACTTTTCGGTTAGCCTTCCACTGATGGGCCACAACAGTGGACTCGTCCGAGTTAAGGGGTGCAGTATCGATCGTTTAATTCGCAGTGACTCCCACACAGAACGACAACCAAATTGTTTCGTGCTCGCTAGCTTACATACGCACGCTTTGACGGCTATTCCGCACACAGAAAGCTTGTTCAGGAGGCGCAGCGCTGCGAAGCGCTACACGTGTTTCACTCCTGAACAGCAATTTTGGGGCGTGATTTACTCGGCGCTGCACGAGCGCTTCATGTTGGTAATTGAGCGATCTTTGCCTCTCCTGAACACCTACAGATTTAGTGCAGCGCTTCACTTGTTAAAGGGGAGGTAAATCTTCTGCGCCTCATGTTGTGTTGATAGACGCGAAGAAAGTGTTTTCTTTGCCACAGACATCGTTTATGCACGTTTAAATGTATTCTGCATGAATAAAGTCCACTACTGGGTCATCCTTACTTGCCATTCCTCGCGCATACAGTGCGCTTGGGGCAAATAAAGCCCGTTCCAGTCCCAAAATGATGTTTCCGATGGTTATTTTACGCATCGACGGCCAGTGCGGGATCGAAGACGCCATTTTGAAAATCGTCTGAATCACCTCGGATCGGTGATGCACAGCGCTGCTCAGCGCTGAGTGAATTACGCCCCAAAATTGCTGTTCAGGAGTGAATCACATCAAAGATTATAGGTTACACAAAGATAGCTCATTAGCTCATTGTTGTGAGGATCGAGACACGTTGCGCCCCAAGCGGCTAGAACTATGGGGAAGTAATCACAACGCTTAGAGACACGTAAAAGTGCTTGTTTGTCGACGCGTTTCTGATGCGTTCCGATCATGTTTGTGAATACATTTACGGTGTAATGTGTAATAAAATGATTTGCTGCAATAATGGGGGTGTTTTGGCTTTGTTTTTTGTAGCAGGCGTTGTGAAATCGAAATATTTGGTTCATCGAAATGGATGGTTCTGCGCATGCGCGTGAGCCTATAGTCCGTTTAAACATTGCTCTGTCAGTGAAGACGCTACTGACTTCGCGCACCCGGGGAGTTATGCCAAAGATCCGGCCGCGTTAAAGCATGCAAAAATATTAATTAGATTAAAAACTAATCGAAAATAGTCATATTAGACTGTTTTAACGTATAATTTCTGCACAAAACCAACAGAAGATAAGTAAACAAACCTCACCGTATGTACCTAGATGGCTAGCAGACGAATAATCTTTGTCTCCACTGACAGAGCAATGTTGAAACGGACTATAGGCTCACATTTCGATGAACCAAATATTTTTATTTCACAACGCCTGCTACAAAAAACAAAGCCAAAACACCTCCATTATTGCAGCAAATCATTTTATTACACATTACACCGTAAATGTATCCACAAACATGATCGCAACGCATCAGAAACGTGTCGACAAACAAGCACTTTTACATGTCTCTAAGCGTTGTGATTACTTCCCCATAGTTCTAGCCGCTTGGGGCGCTGCGTTTCCGAGCGTCTTGTAACTTTATATAGCAAAAGATCGGCATGAGCTATCTTTGTGTAACCTATAATCTTTGATCACATACAGCGCTGTGCTGCGCTTCGCCTCCTGAAGAAGCCTAAATCCGAGGTGATTCACACGATTTCCAAAATGGCGTCTTCAATCCCGCACTGACCTACGATGCGTAAAATAACCATCAGAAACATCATTTTGGGACTGGACAAACAGAACAGCAGACACACAGACACACAAACACACACACAGACAGGCAGATACACACACACACACACACACACACACACACACACACACACACACACACAGACCGACCGACCGACCGACCGGCAGGCAGGCAGGCACATAGACATGTAGGCAGCACGCAGGCAGGCGCGCGATCGAGAGAGAGAGAGAGAGAGAGAGAGAGAGAGAGAGAGAGAGAGAGAGAGAGAGAGAGAGAGAGAGATTGATTGATTGATTGATTGATTGTTTATTTGCGGCCAACGACCCGTCATGTAGGTATATGCACATATATACAAATTAAAAACATTTGCGAATCAGTTGGCATAGTAAAATGTTTTCTCCTGATAAGAAAGTGACATATCAAAACTCTTCCATATGTGATTACATTTAAATAAAATGAAATATATGTACACCGACGTCAAATTGTTCACGTATTAAATTTTAGTCTAATGCTCATACTGAGAGTCTGATAGGAACTGACGAGGGAAAAGAAGAGAGAGAGAGAGAACTGGAACTCTTTATCAAGCCCGCTGCTCGCTACACGTTACAAGAAAAACAAAGTGTCATGGACACTTAGAGGTTTACGTGAGGTAACGAGGTTATGTTGGAGAGCTTCTGGTCTCTGAGAATTAAGGCGTAGTAAATATACATAGCTACGTCTCTTGTTTTTCTAGGGTCTTCTCCCTGTAGTAAATGTATACAGCTAGTGTATGTATTTCTCTTAAGATATCTCTCAAGATATTTCTTTCGAAGTTCGTTATAGACAGGGCAATGTAGGATAAAATGATCTTCATTCTCAGTGGCTGTACAAAATGCACACTTAACATTTAAGTGGTGTCGATTTACAAACGGCTGGTTTGTCTGCAGATTGTTGATTCCAAAGCGAAATCTAACAAATGCATCCCGAAACTTTTTAATAGTAAGAGTAAACAGGTACTCTTCTAGACCAAATTGACCTTTGAGTAATGAGTACCAGTGGTACCTAGAACTCGTTGCACATTTATCATGCCATGTTTGGTGCCAGCAGTCTTTAAGTCTTTGCTTAAATTGATTCAAAAAAGCAGTTTTGTTGCCAACACCTTCATTTAGCCATACGTAAGAAAAACCTGACCGGCACAGGCAGTTTTTAATGTGTTCTACCCAGTTAGCATTTTTTGGAATATTAGCATTCTTTAACATGAGGTATGCTTGTTTTGGGAGTCTTGTTATTGGCATAGTGGATAGCCTGAGCCAGTATTTGACCGCCTTGGTGATATACGAAATAGACAAAGGGTATCTGCCAAGATCCCCGTATACCATTTGGTTTGGTGTCCGGTGTCTAATCCAAGGATCCTCTTGCAGGCAAATGTATGGACTTTTTCTATATTTCCTGCATTATGCAGGCCCCATATCTCAGACCCATAGAGCATTGTCGATTGCACCTGCGCGTCAAATAGCTTGAAAAACACTTTCGGATCAAGTGTGTGCAGGTTCCACATTGCCTTCAAGGTCTGAACAACTTTTTGCTTTCCTTTTGACGCCAGATCATCAGTACAAACGTTCATGGATAATCTGGTGGAGAAGACTATGCCAAGGTACTTGTACCTGTTGACTATTTCTAGAGATTTGTCATCAAGTGACCACTTTTCGCCTTGCGCAAGGTGTCCACCCTTACGAAAAACCATGACCTTTGTTTTGTCTACGTTAATCTTTAAACCTAATGATTTAGATACACTCCCTAGGTTGTTTAGTTGGTTTTGTAACCCATAGGGGGTGGTAGAGAGAAGGACAGTGTCATCGGCAAACAAGAGAAGGTAGAGTTCTTTTGTTCCAGGCAGGAGCTGGACGCCATGTTTTCCATGCATGCGCACGTGGTCAGCCACCGAGTTCATGTAGAGAGCAAACAATAACGGACTCTCCAAGGCTCCCTGCTTCACACCAGCTGGGCATCTGAAGAATTCAGAGAGTATCCAGTTCCACCTAACGCATGACTGGACACGGGCGTACATGGCTTTCAGCATTTTAATAATTTTAGTTGAAAGTCCTGCAGCATCAAGCGCGCGCCAGAGCAGATCGCGATTCACAGAATCGAACGCTTTCTCGTAGTCAACGAAGGCCACGTACAACTTCCCACGACGCCTGCCATAGACGTGCTTGAGGATCATGGAGTACAGCGTGAAAACGTGGTCAATCGTTGAATGCTTCATCCTGAAGCCCGACTGTTCGTGACATATTTTGTCTTCGTCTTCCGCCCAGAGTCGCAAGCGGCGCGTCAAGATGGATGAAAATATCTTGCTGTGTGTGCTTAGTAAGGATATGCCTCGATAGTTGTTTGGATCCATTCTGGATCCCTTTTTAAACAGCGGGATGATTACAGACCGAGACCATACTTGTGGAAAGGACTGAGTTTCAAAGAGAGAGAGAGAGAGAGAGAGAGAGAGAGAGAGAGAGAGAGAGAGAGAGAGAGAGAGAGAGAGAGAGAGAGAGAGCGCAACTAACGCGTCGCAGGACAGAGACACACAGACATACATGTACAAAGAAGTCACAAGGACTCACACAGAGTCGTATGAATAATCCCAGATATATTGATAGATACTTTTAGTGAAAATGGCAGTAACATGGAATATGGTTTTTTTGCCTATCACGAAACGTTATTTCTTGTATTTTTCCAAGGAAGAGATGGAGGCTGGTCCGCCTGGTCGACCTGGGGAGGGTCAACTCTTTGCAGCAGGTCTTGTGGATGAGGCAGTATTACACAGACGCGCACAAGATCGTGTTCCAACCCCTATCCCTCCAGCAGTGGCGGTGCCTGTAGAGGAAACTCGAGGGAGGAGAGATGGCACGCCTCCTGCAATACGTCCCCTTGTCCGGGTACGTAAGGGTCTTCTGCATGTCAGAAAATCAAAGTAATATCTTCTACGTGAACAGATACCACCGTGTCTAAACCCCAACTCTAAAGCTACTTGCAAATGCTTGATAAAAAATTCAGAGCCTTGACGAAAACTGCACAAATAACGAGAATGAAATTCAAGTTAAACCTAAGAAAACGCGAGGGTTTTTTGCGCCAATGCGTTTCTTCCGTGATACTTAATATTCCTGTCACATTTCTCAAGAAATCATACTTCCTGGTCGTCGACTCAGGTGTCTTTGTCATACCAGGGTGGGGCCGACTCAGAAAGCTATTCGAATGATAATAGATCACGTCGGTCACGATCAGATTCCAGCCGCTGTGGTAACTGTATCTTTCCCTGCAAGTGCAATTCACATGGACGAGATCAGTGCAAAAACTGGGTTAAATCGACAGCCTTTCTTTCGATTAATAAAATAGACAACACATAGCTGAGTAGAAAGCAATTTGGGTAAAAGCCAACGACGAACTAAGTCAATCGGAAAATGTGTATGTTCAAGGGCATGAATAGATGAATCAGTGAATTTGTCAATGAATGAATATCATTAAAGGCTTTTCAGCCATATGTGGCTATGCAAAAGAGAACGATCAATTGGAAACATCTTGACATTCCACCCATCAAAGCTACTAATCTTGTGATGAAAGTTTTGAGCTACAACGCCTCGGCGATGCATCGTTAAGAAAATACTCATTGAAACTCTGTCTGTCTGTCTGTCTGTCTGTCTGTCTGTCTGTCTGTCTGTCTGTCTGTCTGTCTGTCTGTCTGTCTGTCTGTCTGTCTGTCTGTCTGTCTGTCTGTCTGTCTGTCTGTCTGTCTGTCTGTCTGTCTGTCTGTCTGTCTGTCTGTCTGTCTGTGTGTCTGTCTGTCTGTCTGTCTGTCTGTCGCGCACGAGCGCGCACGCACAAACACACACAAACACACACACACACACACACACACACACACACACACACACACACACACACACACACACACACTCATTAAATGTTAAAAACTATATCCTGTGGATGTCAATGGGACCAAATTAAATGTCATGGTAGAAAGGAGAAAAAGACAAAAATGAAGAAAGTTACAAGCGTGAAGAGGACTGTGAAAGGCGAGTACTGAACCGTTGTCTCATAGTGCATCCCTTTTCTAAACTACGCCACTGGTGGATTTGGGGACTCGTTGGCGCAGCGTGAGAATTCTCTTTTCACCTACCTTCTACGAACAAGTTCCCTTGACTATAATTATATGTTGATGAAGTCCTGCTAATGAAAAAAGTGAGTTCCTGTATTACAGACGACTGTTGGATTTAATCTTAACACAATTTATGAGTCTTTGCCCAAAAGGAATAATGCGATTTTTACATGTTTTCATTATTTCTTCAAATGGGTAGTCCTTGGTTTGCTCTATGTCATGCTTAAAAGTTGTTATATTTGTATAATAATCGCTCTTTGTCTGGCTCCATCAATATATTTTTTTACTTCTTGTCTGTTTGAAAAAATGTTCCCCGCGTTTTCTGTTCTACCATGGATGCACTTCTTCCTGTTGCCCTAGACCACTGGAAATAAGCAGTCTTGATTATTTAAGTTGTCCGTTGTGTGATAAGTACGTGGTAGTTTCCAAGTGCTCTTCCCTCCTTACTTCAGGCATCACTACCATATTTCCTTTCCTGTCAAAAGACTGAGATCTCCATACTTAGACACGAAAAAGTATGCACGAAAGTACACAAAAATAGACTGAATCATGCATGGATAACATTCTCACAAGGCAAAAATTCAACCATTAATCCTAGATTATTAAGTCTCGGACACTAATAAACAACTTGCCTTCTCGCAAAGTTCGCTTGCCACTTTACTACATTCGTTGTTGCACAAGACAATTCATAATAAATTACTACTTTCTGACATGCACTGGAGGCACTGTTTATACACAGAACTGTACTGATAGGAAGAAACACGAAGATACCTGGTCGGTTTTAACTCTCCTCTTTCATCTGGGTCTGTCGTCAGTAACCAATGCAGACGGGACAAATACTCAAGATTTGAGCTTCTGATCCATTTAAAAATTGCTTAAGAGAGAGAGGTATTGACTTGGTCATCATTTTGCTGACACAGACGAGAGCTAACACCGACAGGTGTAGCATTTAATTTATTTTAGAAGTACACGACCGGATGTTCATTTTTTGCCTGAAAATCGCCATAATCCATCCAGTGAATGGCAACTGGTCCCCCTGGTCGAACTGGACGGAGACAACTGCGTGCAGCAACACTTGTGGAGGAGAAAGCCAGCAGGTGGCGCGCACCAGGTCATGTGACAGCCCCGTCCCCGCCCATGGTGGCAGCAACTGTGCAGGAGATGGGAGAGAGCTAGTCTCAGCCACGCTGAATGGGGAGAGATGAGAGGACCCAGGTCTGCAAATCCCAGGCTTGTGCTGGTAAGAAGATCTCTTAGCATTTGCCCTTCGGATGTTTTGGTCCCAAAACTGCGCCTGTGGAATTTTTCACGTGTTGATCTTTTAGGTTGATGAGAAAGGGCAGTTGTTTTGCGGAGCTCTAGACTAGTGGTTGAGGTTAGCCTACAGTCTGGCAAGTGCGGTGTCCATAGGTGCACGGATCCTAGAGTTGCATCCTTGGGCAAGGTTCTTCACCCACATTGCCTCTCCTACAGAGGAGTTAAACCGGCAACTGGACGCTCGCATTGGCGACCGAGTGTGAAATTATGATGACAATGATGATGATGACAACGATGATGATGATGATTGTTATAATTATTGTTATGATTATTGTTGTTATTTATTTTGTTGTTCTTGTTCTTACTGTTGTTGTTGTTACATTTTTGTTATAATTCTATTACGAAATACTGGCGCAAGTGCCGAGGAGAGAGAGAGAGAGAGAGAGAGAGAGAGAGAGAGAGAGAGAGAGAGAGAGAGAGAGAGAGAGAGAGAGAGAAAGAGAGAGAGAGAGAGAGGGGGAGGAATAGGGAGAGGGACAGAGAGAAGAACAAGAACAAAAACCAATTATATTCACTCTATAAACCTCCGGCCTATTACAATAAACATATCGCGTATGATTCGAACCAAAATACATTTTAGACTCGCTACAAGTCTTTACGCATGAGGAGGATATCTCAACACCTGAATGAAAACAACGCACTGAAATTACAAGGGAGCAGAACTGTTTATCGCGACACACCACTGAAGACAGTTCACATCAACACCTTACTTCGTCTCAGTTTTCGTCACCTGCATATGGATCGCCAGAGCAGTTGCGGATGTTCCTCAGTTGGCAGCTCGCTCCCTTGCCTTGCTGTCCGGCTGGCTGGGGCGTTGGACCTGCACCATCAGACCGCAGTCTTGCTGGTAGGGCATATTGTCCATCCTGCACACTGGAAGTGTTGCCTCTCGCAGAGTTGCTGGAATGCTGGGAACGAGCAGCGGGACGGTTTCTACCACTGGAATCCGCCGGAAGAACACAACAATTTATCAGAAGCCGGGATACACAATCTCGTTCAGATTGGTCGCGGCGCATTGTTATATGTTATATCAGAGTCACGTGGCATATTGTCAGCAGAGTCTTTCTTTACAGCTTCTCCGCAGTGGATTATTTGGTTAAGTGAGTTCTGTGAGTTTAATCCTGCGTCCACCGCTCTTCTTGGCTCGGCAGCATCAACACTAGCACCTTGTCCGGCCGTTGCCATGTTTGAGGGTGATATAATTTCGTGATGCTCTCCACGTGTGTCTCAAGCTACCTGCGATTCTCTGGCATCGGTAATGCCGGATTCAAACCGTTGCCACTAACATTTCCCATCACGCAGTGAGCAAGGTGGCGACAGACAAATATTCCAAGGGGTATGTTCGTCACGGATATCAGTGCGGCCATGATGTAAGCATCTCGTCTTTTGTGTGTGTGTGTGTGTGTGCGTGGGTGTGTGTGTGTGTGTGTGTGTGTGTTTGTGTGTGTGTGAGAGAGAGAGAGAGAGAGAGAGAGAGAGAGAGAGAGAGAGAGAGAGAGAGAGAGATGTGCTCGTTACTATCATTCAAGTAATAGTGAAACCACCCATACTAATCAGTTTGTTTGGGGATCTTATGAATGATGTACTGTTTGTGACCTATTCAGAACAAATATGTCTCTTCAGACACAATTTTGTAAAAGGACATTTTGAAGATAATTTTTGTATATTTCCATGTAAAAAATAGTTTCTTTAACTTTTCATAATTTATTCCCAACTCTCAGGCAATCTCTTCGCCGGAAACAAAAGGAAGATGAAGCGAGAGGCAAAAGGGCCTGACGGAATAAATGGTTTTGTAATCCATTTGCATAAAAATAATGTGATATTTCATAGGAACCAAAAGGTATTTATAAGTAGAACTAGGTGGTGAGGGTTATTGTTGGCGTTGAAATAAACTTATGAATTTAATCACTTATACTGGAGAGATTGTCGACCATTCGTACGTAAAACCGATACATTCTCTCACAAAATACGCATTTTTGTGCTTCATGCACTTTTTCTCCCACGCATCCAGTGGCTGGAGGCTGGTCTGCCTGGTCGAACTGGGAGGAGACAACTGCGTGCAGCACCACATGGGGCGGAGGAAGCCAGCAGGTGGCGCACACCAGGTCATGTGACAGCCCCGTCCCCGCCCATGGTGGCAGCAACTATACAGGAGATGGGAGGGAGGAGAGGATCCAGGCCTGCAACCCCCAGCCCTGTCCTGGTGAGTGAAACTGCACAGGCAGTTAGTTGTAGATCAGACTGATGCAAATGACATGAGATTAGTGAGTTTACTCCTCATGTTCCAGGTTGTGCGCCTCGCTGTTAGTTCCACTTAATTCACAGCTGAGTACTGCAGACAGAACAAATGGCGGCGATGATTATGGAATCATTTTCGTGCGGAGTAATGTCACAAAAGAAACACTTAAACCAGCGATACTGATAAGATGGTAGGGTGATTTCAGACGTGACCCATTGTTTGCCTATGACTAATTGAAAATGCATCTTGTCTCGTCACGCACAATTTTCCAAAACAACTTTTTATATTTAAATTTTATATGGTCTTACATAATTAACTTTTCATCATTAATGCCAAACTTTCACGGATTGTTATCGAAATAAACAAAAGGACTAATGGGTGAGAGGCGAGGGAGTTAGAATAAATTGTTTTATGATCCAATTTTATGAAATACATGTGTGAATTGTTATCAATAAATGAGTCCTAATTGCAGGAACCAGACAACAATTATGCCCAGTGCTGGCTGTTGAGGGCAGATATCAATATTACAAACTTGGAAGTTTGAGAATTATACTGGAATGCATTGTCGACATTTCCTGAGCACAAACGATTCACATTCTCTCACAATAGGCGCATTTTTTACAACCAACTCATTCTCTCCAACTCGTCCAGTGAATGGTAACTGGTCCCCCTGGTCGGACTGGGGGGAGACAACTGCGTGCAGCAACACTTGTGAAGGAGGAAGCCATCAGGTGGCGCGCACCAGAAGCTTGTTCAGGAGTACAACGCGCTGCATGAGCGCTTCATGTTAGCAATTGAGCGCTCTTTGCCTCTCCTGAACACCTAAGATGTAGTGCAGCGCTTCACTTGTTAAAGGGGAGGTAAATCTTCTGCGCCCCATGCTGTGTTGATAGACGCGAAGAAAGTGTTTTATTTGCCACAGACATCGTTTATGCACGTTTAAATGTATTCTGCATGAATAAAGTCCACTACTGGGTCATCCTTACTTGCCATTACTAGCGCATACAGAGCGCTTGGGGCAAATAAAGCCCGTTCCAGTCCCAAAATGATGTTTCTGAGGGGTTATTTTACGCATCGACGGCCAGCGCGGGATCGAAGACGCTATTTTGAAAATGATGCAAAATCGTCTGAATCATCTCGGATTGGTGATTCACAGCGCTGCTCAGCGCTGAGTGAATCGCCCCCCAAAATTGCTGTTCAGGAGTGAATCACATGCAGCGCTGAGCAGCGCTTTGCAGCGCTGCGCCTCCTGAACAAGCCTCAGGTCATGTGACAACCCCGTCCCCGCCAACGGTGGCAGCAACTGTACAGGAGATGGAAGGGAGGAGAGGACCCAGGCTTGCAACCCCCAGCCCTGTCCTGGTGAGTTTTCTGTTGTAACCGTTTTTTGTTACTGTGATTCCTGTGCCATTTGGCTGTTTATGAGTAATAATGTTGGCCGTATATATGTAAGCTTTTCTTCTTCAAAATGACCTTGAAATGTGACTGTGCTTGACAAACAAGTCTAAAGTCAGGAAAATGACTAAATAAGAAATGTATACCCCAAAACTATGTATTCATTCATGCATTTTCCAGGCAAAAGGTCATAGAAGAAATCTTTTTAAAACATTTACAGCAACGTAATGATCAGAAAATTAATTCGTAACATAGTGCGCTGATGGCTTTTCTCAGTGTTTGCTCAATACCTGTTTTGCCGACTTCCGCATTGTTTCTCGTGCATGGTCACGCATCGATAGAAAACTTCCCCCACTCACCAGGACAGGGCTGGGAGTTGCAGGCCTGGGTCCTCCCCTCCCTCCCGTCTCCTGCACAGTTGCTGCCACCGTGGGCGGGGACGGGGTTGTCACATGACCTGGTGCGCGCCACCTGCTGGCTTCCTCCGCCACATGTGGTGCTGCACGCAGTTGTCTCCCCCCAGTCCGACCAGGCAGATCAGCCCAGACTTGCGAAGGGGAGGCAAGCGAGAACACAACAATGGAGTGCGAAACCATTCCTTGTGGAGGTGACAGACTATTTTCAAAAGCAACATATATAATGAGTTTACCCCTTTGTCATTTCGTGCCATTGTATTGTCTATGGTAAGTATCTCACAGTTTTGTGCGCAATGTAAGACTCAAGCTGCCTTATGAATTACAAAACGATTTTGGTTTTTTGATAACCTTCTTGAAGTGTATTCATGGAACTGTCTCATTTTGGAGGGTCGAAGAAACGTGCGCATATGAACGAAAAACAGTTTGTCCGAGAGTCAATTGCCAGCACACTCCGTAACAAGGGAATGGACGTCAGTTGTCAAGAAATAGTTATCTGGCCTACTAGTTGCTGTCTGCACGTGTTTAGCAGAGTTTTCTGTCCATCTTTACTCAGATCCGACAAGCTTGCCGCTGACCGTTGGCCTTGGAGTGGGAGGAGGACCTCTCGTTCTTATTCTCGTCTTGGTCGTCCTGATGCTTGTGTTCTGCGGAAAACAGGGAGCAAAGAAGGACTCGGCACGCAGTGAGTATGGACGCCTTAAAATAGAGGCTGCAATGGGTCGTGTTGTTGTTTTGTTATTTGCCAATGTGTGTCTACTATGTTAACGTCTTGCCGCTGCCAGAGAGCGCATATGCAGGGCTGCCCTCTACCCCTGCCCTGACGACTGGCGTTCCTTGCCCCATCTGGAATCGCCTGGGCGCCTCAGACATCGTTTTAAGAAGCCGCACGCGTGCCCATCTCCACATCTGATGACCGCACAGTATAGCGTCTTCCTCGGCTCCCGACAGACTATCAAGACGAAAAATTCTACATGAATAATATTTGGCCATTTTTACTCTTAAAAACTCAACCTTTGTATTTTAGATCGTAATCATTGTGTGCAAGTGTGTGCTTCACCTCTCTGCCTGCGTGAGCGTGCTAACGTGTTTTCTTTAAATGGCTACACGTATACATTTAATTCTGTATATAGTGCCCAAATTGACACTTACTCGTGAGACACAGCAAGAGAAGGAGAAGGGAAGGGGGGAGGGGGAAGAAATGGTAGGGGGAGGGAGGGGGAAGGGATGGAGGGAAGAGGGGGAGAGATGGTGGAGGGATGGAGAAGGAAGCGATGAAAGGGGGGTGGATTGAGAAGGCAGAGACAGAGGAAGGGAGGTATGTTGGCAGTCGTGGTTTTTGACGAAGGAAAGAGAAAACGCAATATTCAAAATTCTTCTTAACAGCGATAGCCATTCCCAAAACAAAGGTGAAAACAAGTAATGTATGAAGACATATTTTTCACCTTGTCCCTCAGCTTCACTGTAGGGGGCTCTAGTCCAGTGGCTGGAGTCCTCGCCCACAATCGCATGCGGCCTGCAGTAATGGCGTTCGAAGCTGCTCGGATCCCAGGGTTGCATCCTTGGGCAAGGTGCCTGACTTTTCCCGCGCGAGACTAAAATCGAGCACCTGCGAGGGCAGTTGCGGTACATCAAACTGTAGTGCGACTAACCTTGATGTTGCCGTAAACAACCGTCAGGTCTGAAAATTCCTCAAGGACTGGAGAATGCGCCGGTACCTAAGAGTGTATTGTGCGACGTGTCTGTCCCTGTTTTTTGTCGTCAAGTGTTAGTTTAGTGCAAGATTGATCAAAGAGTCTGATGATCGGGGATAAAGTTTAAAACGGTGTGAGTCCCAAGTTTGGCTGATAAGTTGCTATATTTCACAACAACTTTACTTTTATTGATGTTTATGCTGCACATCATCACAAAAGACTTTCCTTTACTTCAGACACGGGAAAATCTAACCCTGTCAAACGATTGAGCAGCCACATCTACGAGAACATGCAGCCCATCGCCAAATCGATCCTGAAAAAGCCACGTCCTGAAAACGCTAAGACCAACAGAGGCAAGACAGAAGCTGAGAAGCCCTACGCAACGCTGAGGACAGTGCAGAATGCAAACGGTGGTCCGACCCCCGACCCGTCGGATGACTACGACACCCTAGACTTCGACCGTCCTGGTGACCAAGGCCCCGCTGTTGAGGCGATGGAGGAGGAATCTGTCTATGAAATAGTCTAAAGATGAGATTTGTTTTAGCAGCAGAGGATGTGGCAGGACTTTAGAATTTAGGGATGTGTGTGTGCCAAAGTAGCTTATCAGAAAGCCTTTCATTGACTTATTGTCTACTCCGACTGCCTGCTACTGAGCTTAATTTTTATTTCAATATATTGAAATCAAATGTATAAGTTCGAGGAATATTAAGGCGGAGAGGTTCTTGGGCACCTGCATTATAGTTTTTCTGTACATGTATGTACGTGTATGTGCGTACGCACATTGGCTAACCAGTTTAAGAGTAACAATCAAGTGCACTCTGCCCGCATTGCAGAACCTTTCAGAGGACTGTTTCAGACAAAATGCACCATGTTGTCGTTGTAGTCTTCCTGCATCAAGATCTACGAGGTAGTTTAGCTTTGCTTGTAATGCATACGTATTGTTACTGTGTCAGCCTCGTTGTTTTGTTTATAAGTTCTTTTAAGTAATGGAAGTAAAGACGAAGAAGAAATATTTTGCAGTATTTCATTTCTTTGCTATGAAGAAATGTGGAAACATTCCTTCATGTACAGAAAGTATCCCATAAGTACTTTAAGACTTTTACGTAGCAGCAATATGCTAGAGACTTTTTCTTCATCTCTAATCAGTGCTTATTTGAGGAATCATTTCTCCTCGGTATAGACGTGGATGTCGCCAAGTAATCATTTTAGATGAGTTTTTTAATCTTAATTCCTGCCAATGTACATGTTATGCAATTAAATTACAGTGGTCATTGTTGGAGAGTTTTACAGTTTGTCATGGTTTTTGGTTTCTTTAGTTTGTTTAATGTGTATACTTCAATTACGACACAGTTTTATGCAAACCTTTCCTTAGACGTTGCCGCAACATTGCTTATTTTGTTGTTCTGAGCCATCACCATCTCAAATCTTCACGTCTGAACGTAAGTTAGGTTCCGTTGGAAATTCACTCTTTGCGTGGGGTTAGGCGCTCGATAAAGAGATACGTGTTCAATGTTACGGCTCTCACAATTTGTCCATGTCTCCTTGTGGAGTCATTGTCACCATTAGAGAGAGGCTAAATCACAAGGTACTGGCACGAGATGAAACGGTGGAGTAAGTCTTCAAGCGCATTTCTGTCAGTTGTGTTTGCCAGTCTCTGTCACGTTTCATATCCATTGCAGCATCGCTCAAATGTACGGGTGAAAGGCGTAAGTCGATTTCTTTTCCTTTTGTTACAGTGAGTTTTCGTCGAGAAATCCAATTGGTAGCTTTTATTAGAAAGGACGGGTGCCGTTTCAATCAGATATGACATTGTACTGTCACGTGACGTTAACATTCTCAGTATTTTATTTTGTTCATGTTTGCCATGTTTTTCTATACATCTTAAAGAACAAATGTTTGTGGTGTAACACTTTTTTAATTATCGCTAATTTTAAAAGTACTTACAGTTTTTCAGCACACTGTGGTATTCACATATTGAGTATCGCATATTGGTATGTTTTGTATCTGCGTAGTTTTGCATATTCTATAATACTATTGCTTCTTTTTAAACTACCGGTATGATGTGCACTTTATTAGTACAAGCTATATATTGTTAAGTAATGTTTGTTACACGGGATTTGTAAAATCATACCTATTTTTCTGTTTCTGTAATTTTGTGACATTACGGAACGGTTTTTGTCTACTCCCACTTTGTTCAGACGGACAGACAGACAGACAGACAGATAGACAGACAGACAGACAGACAGACAGACAGACAGACAGACAGACAGACAGACAGACAGACAGACAGACAGACAGACAGACAGACAGACAGACAGACAGACAGACAGACAGACAGACAGACAGACAGACAGACAGACACAAAGACAGACACAAAGACAGACACAAAGACACAAAGACAGACACAAAGACAGACACAAAGACACAGAGAGAGATGGTTGTTCACACAGACATTGCGAATCTCTCTCGTGTATTACATGTATATGATTTGTCGTTACTACATGAACTCGCGAAGTTTCCTCATGTAAAATAGAAAAAGCTTCTGTGCAGAGAGCAGATGCGATAGTCTGATTGGGTCACATTTTCCAAAAAGTCCAGAATAAACCTGTTCACAAAATAATCTCATGCACACACTTTAGTTCCACCTATTTTTGGATACAAGGAAAACTTTGAATATCTGAATTTCATTCCTTTGAGATCATCAACAGCCCCTCACCAGTTTGCTTGAACGTCTGGAAAATTGCAGGTTGGGGGGCCTTTCAAAGCTACGAGGAATTATCCCCTTAACAGCATGGACTGTATAAATAACGGGGCTACCCAACGTGGCATCGCTCTCAAAAGGCTTGCCTCCTGTCCAGCTCGCAACCTGTGGGGGAAAAAAGACGTGACTTTCCTTTGAGATCGACCGAAGAAAGAAACCATGTACTATGGAGACAGCAAGACCTCAACATCCACATCCCCTTAGAATCCCTCCAAAGCCCACACTGTCCTCGTGTGTGTGTCTGGGATCAGACTTTCTACTACCAAACTGACGGAACAAATCTTGACCTCATTGGGTTGATGGTCGAACTACACATACCCACACGTATGCACTCATGCATTCAAGCGCACCCGCATACGCACATACATACACATACACACAAATACACGCATATACATGCATTGATGCATGCACGCCACGCACACACGAACGCAATCGTTCACTCACTCACACGCGCGCGCAAACACATCTACTCTCTCTCTCTCTCTCTCTCTCTCTCTCTCTCTCTCTCTCACACACACACACACACAAACACACACACACTCACACACACACACACACATACACACACACATACACACACATAGACACACACACACACACACACACGCAATCACATTTTCTCTCTCTCTCTTTCTTTCTCTCTCTCTCTCTCTCACACACACACACACACACACACACACACACACACACACACAGACTCACTCACACACACACACACACATGCACGCACGCACACACACACACACACATACACACACACACACACACACACACACACACACACACAGTCTCTAGAAAGAATGCCGACAGCTATAGCATTCCTAAGGAATCTGAAAGAGAAGTTGGTATCAGACTTTGATACTGAGTGGAGGCAAATGCTATAAGATAGCTATCGGTATGGACCGAGAGAGAGAGAGATAGAGAGAGAGACAGACAGACAGACAGACAGACAGACAGAGAGACAGACAGACAGAGAGAAAGACAGAGAGAGAAAGACAGAGAGAGAGAGACAGAGAGAGAGACAGACAGAGAGAGAGAGAAAGACACAGAGAGAGAGAGAGAGTGAGAGAGAAAGAGAGAGAGAGAGAGAGAGAGAGAGAGAGAGAGAGAGAGAGAGAGAGAGAGAGACTTCAGAGACTTCAGAGACTTTGACTTTGACTTTTTATTGTTTTAGGCCGACCGTCCTTTACAATAATGAGATCCCAAACACAACTGTATGTGATGGACAGTTAACAGCAGAGTTATGATTATATGTCAATTGAAAGTTTTTCCTCCCGGAGTTTCAAAGCATAATGGACATACACCTCTCTTGTTTGTCTTTAACACTATGTTTCAATTAGCTGTGAACCTGTAGAATTATTTCCTGTGTGCAGATATTGCTCAAGATATTTTTTCCTGAGGTCTGAGTAAAAAGTACATTTCAACAGTATATGGTCTTCATTTACATTATCGATGCAAAAGACGCACTTCTTGTCCTAACTTATCTCATCATAACGATGTTTGTTATTTTTCAGATCGTTAATACCACATCTGAACCTTACAAACGAATCTCGGAATTTCTTAACCGTAATGCTATTAATGCATTCTTCCTGTCCAAAGGTGGATTTGAAGGAAGAGTACAAACGATATCTCCCACTGGTTGTGTTGTTAGTCTGCCATTCTTGGATGTTGCAATCCCTAAGTCTTAATTTAAATGCTCTGAGAAAACCGTTTTCGTTACTTACACCGCCAGAAGACCACACATTGGCAAACCTAAACTTGGACAGGCAGTTTTCTATATTAGATGCCCAGTTTCTAGTGCTGGGTACAGACGACTTAAGAAGCGAAAAGTATCCTTGCTTTGGTAGTCTACTGTTTGGCATATTACATACTTTAAGCCAATACTTCACAGCTCTCGTGCACCCTGAGGTGGACAGTGGATGACGACCTAGATTGCCGTACACCATATGGTTAGGAGTACGGCTGTCAAGACAGGATTTTCTTTCATGCGAAACTATGAGCTTTCACTACAATGTCACTGTTACTCATGCCCCATACTTTTGAACCATAGAGCAAAAATGACTGTACCTGAGAATAAAACATTTTAAAAAATACAGTTGTATGACGGTTGTGTAAACGCCACATGGTCCTCAGTATCTGAACAACATTATGTTTCCCTTTGGTAGCTAGGTCAGTCAGATGGACACTTGAGGATAGCCTGGTAGAAAAACTGTAACCAAAATACTTATAGTTATTCACTATCTTCAATTTTCTGTCTCCCAAGGACCATCGTTACCCCTTTGCTAAATGGCCCCCTTTCCGACAGACCGTCACCTCGGTTTTGTCTGGGTTAACCTTTAGACCCAAGTAATGAGATACCTGGACAAGGTTGTTCGGTTGATTTTGTAGGCCAGCTGCAGTCGTAGAGAGCAGTGCAATATCGTCAGCAAACAGCAGAGAGAAAAATTCGGGCATGCCCGGAAATAGTTGAACTCCATGTTTCCACGTCTTCAGTACATGAAAAGCTACGACGTTGTAGGGAGAAAATTGTCGGGCTCTCTAATGCCCCCTGTTTCACACCCGAAGGGAATATATATATATATATATATATATATATATATATATATATATATATATATATATATATATATATATATATAGAGAGAGAGAGAGAGAGAGAGAGAGAGAGAGAGAGAGAGAGAGAGAGAGAGAGAGAGAGAGAGAGTCTAGTTCTAATGGAACACAACGTGATCACCGGAGATATAACTCACTTAAGTTACAAATGCCTCTCGTTTTACTTAAGGGATGGCAGGATAAAGCAGTTGATGCTTAGCATTGGAGGGGGAGGGGAGGGGGGAAGGGGGAAAGGAGAGTTGAGGGAGAGGGGAAGGGGGAGAGGGGAAGAGGAGATTTACATACGAGAATGTCTGAGGATTCCTGGCGTGCTCCAGGTATGGAAATGCATCCCGGGGATTCCCCTCTCTCCTTCTGAAATGAAAGGACTGGGGTTTTCCTATTTCTCTAGTTTCCTCAACGCGTCGTGCACCTGGCTCCTATACATGTAATCACGCAAACGCAGGACAATACCTTATCAATTCACGACGTCTCGGCCCAGCCAACGACATTTTATTGTTAAGCAAGTCTCTTCCTCCATGCTAGCTCCACCCGACACCACGCTCTAACATACACCCCCCGCCATCCCCCCACCCCCCACGCCACCCCTCCTTGAGCTAGTTCTCCTTCCGTGTCTGTGACGTCACTGTGACAAGAGGAATGTACTGAGGACCACACATTCAGTCGTCTCAGAAGGACTCTCGTACTGATTTCTGTTTGCTTCCTTCATCCAAATATGAAGTTCTTCGCTGCACTCGTGGTGTTCATCCTGGCGTCTTCGGATGATGGAGATGTCCTGGCTCAAACGTGAGTACACATCCTGTAGTCAGTGCAGAAGGACGAGCAGAAACACACAAATAGACTGGGGTAGAATGAGAATGAGAGGCGTCTGTGCAGACAAGACGTGTAGCACTACTTATAGTCTGCTTCTTCCCATGTGTTATCTAAGTATAAGGTATGCACTTAAGACTCCACGCAACAAGCTTTCGTGATACGCTCAATGTCTTTGTGTTCCACCCTTTCTAGGAGACGATTATGTATGGAAGAACTGTTCATACTGGCTGAGAAGTAATTTTTGCACCCTTCGTACACAAGGATCTATGAATATGCAATATTTAGTATTAAAATAACCGTATGGTTCATCTCAAAGTACTGTTTAGGCATTCTGTATATCGCGACTGTTTTGAAGGGATTTAAACTTTT